>VZZY01005240.1:177778-211621 GCA_013400335.1 Eurystomus gularis | reverse complement strand
AGGTGAGGTCTCACCAGGGCAGAGTAGAGGGGCAGAATCACCTCTCTTGATCTGCTGGCCACAGTTCTTTTGATGCAGCTCAGGATGTGATTGGCCTTTTGGGCTGCCTTTGCACACTGGTGGTTCATATCCAGTTTTTCATCCACCAGCACTCCCAAGTCCCTTTCCATAGGGCTGCTCTCCAGTATGTCCTCTCCCAGCCTATACTGATAATGCTGGTTGCCCCAGCCCAGGTGCAGGACCCTGCACTTGGCCTTGTTGAACCTCATAAGGTTCATCTGGGCCCACCTTTCCAGCCTGTCCAGGTCCCTCTGGATGGCATCCCATCCCTCAGGCATATCAGCTGCACCCCCCAGCTTGGTATCATCCACAAACTTGCTGAGGGTGCCCTTGATGCCACTGTCAATATCATTAATGAAGATATTGAACAACAGTCACCCACTTGAACCCTTCCTTATCCCCACCTTTGGGTGTGTGTTATCCATGTACAGAGCCTGAAAAGCTAGGAACAGACTCATAGGTCTTTCATGAGCGCAGAGCTCACTGCCCTGTTGTGGTTATGCCACCAGGCATTCGTGCATGGAGACTGTGCCCTTGTCCTAGGGTGCTTTGTGGGGGTCCTTACCTCAGCCTATGCTGTGGCTTCTGCTGTGGACATTTTGCGTTCTTTGCTGACTGTCATGGCTAGGTTTAGGCCATGTGGTCCAGCCTGGCAGCATGCATTTGTTGAAGTGAGATGTGGTTGCTTGAAGACCACATGTAACATGTTGGGAAAGTTTGGGTGCTTCAGTGGCACTTGTCCCAGGGACTGTGAGCGTGGACTTGGCCCAGCAGCCCATCCATGGGAGCACTGAGTGTCTGGTGGTGGGTGCAGGATCACCTGCCAGCACAAGGTTTGCACCTTGCCTGCGTTGAGCAGGGGATTATTGTTCCATAGAGGAAGGTGAACAGCAGGATGGACCCTACTTCAACGGGGAGTCAGACCATGGGCAGCCCAGAGTTGTCAGTGTCCCTTTAACTACAAGGTAATGGACTCCCCCACGCTCAGGCTGAGCTCTCCTCCTGCCTTTGCGGGAGCGGTAATGATTGTCAAGGTAGAGCTAATGAGACGTGCACATCTTTAAAGGATTGTGGCTTCCGAGACAAAATTAAAAGGAAAAAAAAAAGAGAAGGAATAGGGGAAGGAGAGAAAGTCCAGCTGTACTGCCTTGGCCAGCAACATGCCCATCTGTCTGGCCTGCCTGCCTGCTTGCCTCTAGGCAGGATCACCCCTAAAGGACTAGTATGTCTCTTTGCTTGCTGCTGCAACTCCTGTTTGGCCCTAAGAGCCCCTTCATCTCCCTAAGGCCCCACGATGGCCTCTCCACAAGCTCCTATCCCCCCGGCAAGGGTGTGCGAGACCGTGGTGGGCAGCACCTTCTCTGGGCAGGCAGCTCAGCCACTCTGTGGAGCAGCAGTGGAGACAGTGGAGCTGGAAAGCAGCGTAGGAGAAGGGCATGGAAGGGGATGAAGGACACAGGAATGTCCTGTCCTAGGTCAGCTGAAGATGTGGGGCTGATGTTGCCATCAGTCTCAGCTGACTCATCCCTCACTCCATCCCTTGCTTCCAAGTCTTGGATGCTGCATTTGGCACTTCTAAGCATACGTACAGGTACTGTCTGGATGCCAGGGAGTTAATGATTCCCCAAATGCTTGTCACACAGGGGAAAGGATGAGATGGCTCCCCTTTGGTATTGGGAAATGCCCCACGGACAATCCTGATGCAGGAGAGGCTGTACAGATCAGGCTGAGCCAAGATCCAGCCCTTCCGGAAGGGCTGGTGGGGGAGCTGGGATGTTGTGCATGGTGTGACTGCCTGCACACACATTTCCTCCCACTCTCACTATTTCAACTTCACAGGTTGAATTGGTTCAGAGCAGCCAAACTAAATGAGGAGAGAAATGATCAGTCAAATATTTCTTAAGTCCTGTCTTTAAGAGCTAAGTGCTTGGCTGGAACTTTAAGGCAGGTAATGAGGCTCTCTTCAGATCAGCTTGTGATGTGGAAACTGCTAGATTGACCAGGCTGCAACTGGAAGAAAGCTCTGTCACAGCTGTGGACGGTGTGGCACAGGACTCCCCACGCCCCAGCACTCTGTGCTAGCCTGCGGCCACCCATGGCTCCCTGTTGCCTGCACCATCTTCATCCTCATCATCCTGCAAGGAGTAAAATACAGCTGGGAGCTGGGGGGAGCTGCCTGCTTGCACAAAACTGAGTAACTCTGTTCTGCATAGGAGGATGTGTACGTCAGCCAGTGCTTTGGGGCCCAGCCCCGGTTTGCTCCAGGCATGTGGGTGAGAGCTTTAGGTGAATGTGGTGACCCAGAGGACCCCTGTCCCTCCAAAGGATTCTCACCGGTTTCAGTTTTAAGCTGACAGATGCAGTGACTCCTAGCCCTGCAGTGGCTCCATGAGGTGGACTCTTAGCTTCATCTCTAGTTGGTGCAAGGGGAGAAGGAAAATAATGTCATTATTCCAGGAGCCTGGTAAGGATGCACTGGTAGGATTGGTCCTTCCTTTTCAAGAAACCGACCTTCCCTCTGCAGTGGGGCACCAGCAGTGCTTGTCTGCAGCAGGACAGCACCTTTGCAAGGCACTTCCGAGAGCAGAGGGGTTGGTTTGCTGGAGGAAAATTGGCAGTGCAGGAGCAGCAGAGAAAGGAGCAACTCTGGGCAAGATGGGATGTACCAAGTGTCTCCTTCCCAGCTCCAGAATAGTCACTTCTTCTTTAGCCTGGGACTGGGAAAGAATCTGGTCTTATGCATAACGCTGCCAGTGCCAAAATCCTGTGCCCTTGGTCCTTGTTGTTCCATGTCCAGGCGGCAGCACCTCACCATCCTGCTCTGCACCTCTCCCATGCAGGAGCTGGGCACCCTCAGAGCTTCCTGCTTTGTATCCAGGTTTTTTAGGCCTTCTGTTGTTAATTATTGAGATGTAATAATGTGATTAGTGCACTATTAAAAAAATCGCTGATATGATTACGATGGATTTAATATCACATGATATATCATTACATTGTTACATGGTGACAGATGTAATTGAAATACACTTATTGGAGCCTGGGGTCGTGTTTCATTCAATCACAGCAGCACCTCCGGGGGGCAGAGCAGAAATGGCTAAAAAAAAATAAATAAAAAGTCATCAGGATTGGAAATTGTAAGGAAAACAAAGAAACTTGCAGCCTGTTCAAGTCTGGGCCAACTGCTGGTTTGGCTTTTTCTCCATAGGAATTTAGAAAGGTATGAGTCAGGAGTGCTGTCCTGTGGAGCGGCTGGAGGAGATAGGTCAGCCAAGTTGAACCTGTCTGCTTAGGAGGACTTGGGTTACGGACCTGTACCCAGAAGGCTTCCAGCCATCTTGCAGCATGTGAGCTTGGGCACTATGGACGCTGTACCACTGGCCTGCCAGCCCCTCTTGGCTCCTTTTTAAAAGGCGAGTGAAACCGAAGATGGTACTCATTGTGCTGTGGGAAAGCCAGATAGCTGCTCCCCACCTTCTGCCTAATTCTGCCTTTTTTGTAGTCAGACATTGCTCAGCTGCCTGTGTTTGGCTCGGGCTGTGCTGTGGAGAGTAGCTAGGTAGTGGTGAGCTTGCCTGTAGGACTGTGACCCGGGTTGTGTTTCCTTCCACATCAGTGAGAAGAGGTGACATCTCTCTCTGCCACGGGATCCTCAGGAGGATCTGGACAGCCAAGGCAAGGAGAGGAGCAGCTATCATGTACCCTTTGCAGATGCAGTCAGCTAAACCAGAGCCTGGGCAGGGAAGGAACTCTACTCCCTCTGCCTGTGGGGCTGGGACAAGGCTTGGGCTAGAGAAACATACCTGTGGGAGAGGCACAAAGACCCTACCTGCTGCTGGCACAAACGTACGGATCTTTCTCCATATGGTGGTGAACAAGAAGCTGGTGGTGCACACAGAGGTCTCTTTTTCCTCCATCTCCTCCTCTTCAGGGAAGAAACTGTCACCCATCCTCCCCAAGACAAGTGATAGTTTGGGGTTTTGCCCTGGGCAGGATGGGGCTGTGGCAAGACCTCAGAGGTAGATTGACGTGCTTAATGTGCATTAATTGCTCTGATCATCACCAAGTGCTAAGTCTCCTTCTCCTGTAAAGGAGGCCAGTGAGGGGATGTAGCCTCCCAGAGCTGTGACAGGACTCAGGTACCCCTTCCCCCAGCCCTACTGCAGGTCCCCAGGGTTATTTTACCCCTGTGAGACAGTGTGTGTGGGACTTTGAAACTGAAGATGCGTGTTTAATCTCATCCTCATCCAAAGAAAAGAAGAAGAAGAAAGAATTTCTGGATGGAGTGAAGGCGACTTTTCCAACCAAGAAAGGAATGGCAGCATGGTGAGCCTGAGACATCTGGATGTTTGCATAATGATACGCTGGCATCTGGCCCTGCATTGCTAGCTCGGTGTTGACACGTTCAGCACAGCATTTGCCCCCTGCTCCAGTGTGTCTGTCCTGTGAGCTAGGTTACAAACCTTGCTGATGCTCGAGAGGTCATTTCTATTTTAGAAATTGTGTCCTCCCCAGGAAGAGTGCTCCCACCCCTCTTTTGTGGCACCAGCATGCCCATTATAAGCCCTTGTTTTGCTGGGAACTGTGGAAATTCATTTCCAGCTGGTGTGGGAGCGCTCTGGCTGGGAGAGCTCTGGCAAGCATCTTTCTTTCGAGGTTAAAAACATAATTTCAGTCTGACCTCTGAGTTTCAGAGCTTTTGTTGGTTTTCTCCACCCCCAGATGGTTTTTGTGTGTGATTTTAAAATAGCCTTCTTCTCTTGGTTGAAGCTAGCTGATGCGTCCGCTTCTCATTCGAGGATTGTTGTGTTTTATTAATGCTGTTATTATTCCATTACTGTCATTGTGCTCTTTTATAGCAAATAGCTTAATTTAGTTGAGATACACAGATGCTGAGAGTTTAAGTGAAATCTTCAGCACTTGGTATTCTGGGCACTGAGCAGATATTCCCTAAGCACTTTGGTATAAACCTTTCACTTTAAAACAAATCGGCTGCTGGGGGAGTGCTGGGTGGCAGGAGTTCGGGAGAGGGGAGAAAGGGTAGAGGAGTATCTGTTTAGCACCCTAGGGAGGACCTCACAGTCGGACATGACTACAAGTGCTCAGGAATAAAGCTCCTACTGAGGGTTTCACACCCAAGACGGGCTGTGATGGGGCCCTTGTCCCTGCTGAAGTTCAGGACAGGGGGAATTACACCATCAGCATTGCTGGGTTGCTTTGCACTGGGTTTTTTTAGGGGCAGAATGTGCTTTATTTTCTGCAGCTGCAGCTGCCTGGCTCCTGGGAGAGTTGAGGTGTCACCCAAGGGTGGAAGATACAGTACTGTTGAAACCAAATGAATCTGGTTGAAGAACAACAAAAGCTGTGCTGTGCTGTAAGTAGTTCTTGGGGTAGAGGAGAAGGGTTCAGAAATAGCATTGGTGCCCAGGTGACTTAGGGGCCAAGGGTCCTGTTGTTAGAAATTATTTGTGTGCTTAAGCCTCCCGGGAAGCTGGTGCAATCTAGGCTCTGAAGTACCTTAGCTACTTTTGAAATTTTACCTCTTATTGTTGACAGATGTTTGTCTGAAATGGATGCTTCTTGCTCGGTGCCTCTGGGCATTCATTAATACCAGTGATAACAATTCCAGATTGTCTCCTACACCTCTTTCCCTGCCTCCATCCCTTAAAAATTACAAAGATAAAGCCAAAGCCCTGTTAGCATCATGTTATTTGTGCACTTAGCTCTTACTGCCTTGGCAAAGCCTGCTGATCTTGGTGCTGTCAGTGCCAAAATTAGTTTGTGTGGGGCAGGGAAAGCCAAAAACGGAGTAAGGTAAAATGGAGCAGGTGCCACACAGGTTGAGATTGTGCTGATGGTGCTGTTGGCTCAAGTGAAGGTGTCCTTTCCACCTGGCCATGGCAGGGACTGTGCCATGTCCCTGCTGGGTGGTCCTTCAGGGAGCAGCCCTGTGCCTTTCCTCTCTCCCACCTGCAGCTCTGGGACACCCTAGTCTTCCTCGGGAGAGTCCTTCCCCTCCCTTGAGCCTCACAGGGGCAGCCTCTTTGGGGTGCAGCTGGCAAAGACTTGCTAACCCCTCTTTTCCCATGGCCTGAGTGAGGGGAGCAGGTCCCTGTGGTGTGAGAGTGGGTTGGGGAGGAGGAGCACGCTGGCCCATGCTGCCCATCCCCGCTGTGCACTCATAATAGCTTGGGGGTACATGCGAAGTTGTCAAGATCATTTTTTCTCCCTGCTTTGAGGAAGCTTTGTGGCTTTATCTGGCTTTTGAGGCAACCAGGGTAGCTAACAACATGCACGGAGCATCCTCTCCGGAGGAGGCCCGGCACCCGTTTTTGCTAGAGGTCTGCTTTACCACTTATGAGAAACAAGTTAACCTCCCTTTGATCTCAGTTCACGGCTAACCCTTTAACAAAGTCTGGGATGTGCAAAGAAATCAATACTCAAGGCATTGAATTTAACACCAGCCATCAACTCAAGCGTAACACACACACTGACTGACTCCGATTACAAGGAGCGGGCTGGTTTGAAGCTCGTTTGCCAGCTCTCTGGGGTGGTGTGGGGCAGCAGCGGGGAGGGCAGGCACGCTTGCAGAGCTTGCTGTGGCTTGGGGGGGAGTAAGAGGGACCTGACGCACTGTGCCATGTCCTCCTGATTGGCTCTGCCTCCTGGTGCCCCTTTTCTTTCTCCTTATGCCTCTGATTTGCAGCCCCAGCAGCTGTTCCCTGACACAGAAGGACAGAGCTCGTATGCTGAGTGTGGTCACTCAATGCCTGTTTGTGTACACACATAATTGCTCTTTGCTGCTGAGGAGCTGTGGCAGGACTCGAGGCAGGGCAGATTCTGCTGAGACGGACAAAAAAGGTACTGCAAGTTAAAAATCTGAAAAATAAAATGCTGCAGGCGGGAAAGGTTGAGTGTCTGGTCAAGGAGGCAGCCATATCATTTCTCCAGCTCCAGTCCTCCCTGCAGAGATCTAATTAGATCAGTGGAGAGCTAATTGGGACACACTGTTCCATACCAGGTGCTCGCTCTTTGCTGGCATGCTAGTAGGAGACGGGTTGGGGGGGGCTGCCTGGCACGGCTCTGCAGCCGGGAAGCCAGGCAGTCTGTGGCCAAGCACTTTCTAGATGGCCCATGAACCTCCTGGTGACATCTCAGCCTTCCAGCCCTCTGCTGCAGACCAGCTCTTCTCTGGGAGTCATTTCTTCTCACTCGTGTTTCCACCAGCCATAGGCAGAGCTGAAAGAGCACACATAGTCTAGGGATGGGTTCACAGGGCAGCTGAAGAATGCTGATGGGTGAGATGAGCATTACATGACCCCACAGCTCTGTCTTTGTGCCATGGCTGTGTGGGGGCCATCCCTCTGCTACCCACACTCAGTAATAACTCTCTTGGTCACATGCTGCTGGGACCTACTCCTCAGGTCTCGTATCATCAATAGGCAGAAACTGGGCAAATTCTAATAGCATTTCCCAGGCGCACTGGCAGGGAAGGGCCAGCTGAGCTGCTGAATCCAGCTCTTGGCAATGGCAAGGTAATGATGGCTCCTTCTACATGGAGTGGGACCCAGGGACATCCATGTGGCCAAGTGTCACAGCCCTCCCCAGTGCCGAACTGCAGGCACAGCTAAATGCCATAACCAGAGTGACCCAGCTTGCCCGGTTAGGAGACCCTGGCTGGCTGACTGGCTGGCTGGCTGCAGGAGAGGGTGTTTGCTATCTGTGTCCTTGTGGGAGCCCAGTCAGGCTGGCGGCTGGTGAGCCTGGTGTCACCAAAGAGTCATGGAGGGACCTTTGGCTCCCCTGGGAGACATGATTTGAGGCCTTGGGGACCCAAAGCCCTTCATTTCTATCAGCTGTCACGATCTCCTCTGTCACCTTCTCAGCACCATAACACAGTGCTGGTTCCCCCTTCCCAGTCTAGGTAGCTGGTCCTGCCCTGCACTCCTGCCTGGCTGTAGCTGCTGCAGTTCATCCCCCCACGCCTCCTTCAGTAACTTTTTCTCAGGACCTTGCCACATCCTCCTCTCAGATCACTTTATTCTCTGCTTTCCTGACCTCTCTCCAAATCGATTCTCTCATGGCATGCTGCCCGGTCCCTTGGACCATCTCCTTCTGTTTACTCTTCCATCGAAATTGGGGAGGCTCAATTTTGCTGCCTGTTGCCCTGGTATGCTGTGCTGGGCGAGCTCACTCGTGTTTCCTGGTGTTTGCATCCATCAGAGCTCTTAGAGTCGCCTCTGCTTTAACCTCCTCAGTCTTAACGCTGACCTGAGTCAACAGTCATGAGGAAGAGCTGCTGCTTAGATGATCCAGTGTAAACTCTACCTTTGATTAGACTGGTATCATCCCCAGGCACTAGCGCAGGAGCGCCTTGTTAACTTTCCTTGGTGTTCCCTTGCTGCAGCCATGAGAGCCTCCGATGCGGGCAAGGGACATGGCCACTGCCCTCGTAATCTTTATTGATCTTTTCCCTGATGCCTCATACATTGTATTCTATTGCCTTTCTCTTGCTCTTCAAGCTGCCTCTCCTCTGAGCAGCTTTGCATCTTGTGGAAGTGCTGAGAAACTGTTTTATTTGATTCTTGCAGAGCAGTAACACACAGAGGCCCCGACAGCTCTGTTGGGTTGGTGCTTTGCAAATACGAAAGATCAGGTTTTGCTCCTGAGGGTCTGCTGTTGGGGAGAAGGTAAAAGGGAGCAGGACACGTGTTCACATGCCCCTCTGGTCTGTCCTATATGGGCCAGTTTCTCTGCATCATGCTAGAGGTGAGTTTTGGAGAAGGTCCTGTATCTGTCCCAGGAAGGCATGGTGGACATAAGAGTGTGGAAAGAATTGTAGGATGTGATACAACATGAAGGCAAGCGCACAGAAGTGGGGAGAAGGTCCTGCAGGATCACTCTCAATTTTCCGTGCCCCAGGGCCTGGGCTTTGGGAACGGACTATGAAACTGACACATGAATCTGCAGGTCACCGAGCACCCCTCCCTTGTTGCCACCTTGCAAGCATCTAACCTTGACAGTGCCAGGTAGTGCAAACCAGAAGGGTTGAATTGTCTTGTCTTGCCCCTGCAATGCAAACGGGCATGCAGTCGTACAGCACCTCCCCTGTACTTTTTTCTTGGTCTCTTCTCTCTGTGGTCCTGTCCTCCCTCTGTCTGGCATATTTGTGCACAGCAGCTGAACTGTCACGAGACGTGTCCCTTCCAAAAACATCCAGAGCTCCGTGTGCTGAGACATGCCACGCGTGGTGCAAATGAGCGGTGTGTCTGCCCTGGACAAATGGCTTTGTTTTGCACTGGAAAAACTGGAGTCAAAATGTCACGTCAGTGTTTCGCACAGGAATAGATTGCTCCTTTCCAAAGGGCAGTTCTGTCACTGAGTTTTACTTCGTGGTTCTCAAGCAGAACTGTTCCCACACAGTGAAACAAGACAGGGTTTTGGCTTTTCCATCCCGATTTAGGATGAAAGGCAATGTCAGGGCATTGGTGTTTCAGTGGGGTGGATGTGGTTTCCCAGCGTGCTACAGCAAGAGCGCGCTCCCTGCCAGGAGGCAAGGATGAGTCCCAGGGATGTGCTGTTTCTGCTTCCAGCACGTTTGATCCAGCCTGGCTCTTTCAAGGTGTGTGAAAATGAGCTACAATCTCATCATTCCTGCGGAGGCTTCTCAGAGGAGATAGCAGAAGGGTCACAGTGCCTCTGGAAATCTCCCTTCAGGCACTGTGCTGTTGCATTTCACAGCAGACAGACAGAATAACCTTTAGGGCATGGTAAGAGGCGGCGTTTTGAACTCCAAGCTGGGGAGCTCAGGAGCTCATTTCTGTGACACATCATCTCTGTCCCTACCGCTTCCTGCATCCCCCTGAAATACCTTTGTCCTAATCCATCACTTCCTTAGCTGGAATTAAAAAAAACCAGCTGGGAAGTTGGTCCCTTGTGTGCTGGCCCCGCAGAAACCAGCCTTCCCTGTGGGAACACACAGGGAACACCTCTGCTGTGGTCAGTTTTGCCTTCATTTGCTCTCAGCCTGCATGGAGGTGGGAGCTGCCCCACCAAGCCAGCCCCAGCAGTGGCATGGCTCCCCTGCCTTCCCACCATCCCTGCAGCCTCCCCAGAGAGGTGCGATACTTGGGTCCTGAGCTGGTCTTTTTTCCCCAGATTTATCTTACGTGGTCATGAGGAGACGCGCGGGCTGGAGCCGGGTGAGCTGGGGCTTGTGCAGCCTGGCACGAGCTGCCCTTACGAACCGGAGGCTCCCACGGCAGCGACGCGCCGTGTGTTACCGGCTGTGCAGCACCGGGAGGAAAGCACTGGCTCTCCCTCCTCCCCTCTCTGGAGTAAATAATGGTACTTTTTATTTAGCTATTATTTCCCAGTGGCAGATATCTCCTCGGCTGTCTGTTTAACTATCTTTATCTCGCCCTTTTCTCTGTTTGATATAGTTATAGATAAACAGATAGCTACCTTAGTAAATAACATGTTTTTAAGAGACCGGTGGTATGGTTAACATTGTGCAGCAGCTGTTGATTTGTCTTTCACTGTTGTGTTGGTTTTTTTTCTTAAGGAAATGCTTTAAATAAGGGATACTTCATCTATTAAAAAAAAATACACTTGTAGCAGCTGCTAAGCCCATCCATAAGCCTGCTTTACGTTGTATTTGTGATGGGACTGACAGTGCATGGAGGAGCCTGATTATACACAATTCCATTTTAGCAAGCCCTGCGATGTAATTTCACAGGGCGATCAGTGTTTGAATGTAATAGCAGCCTGTGCTAAGGTGTCAGAATATTAAAGGCGCTAATGGAAAAGCTCCCTGGTACACAAGGGGGACAGCATTACAGGAGACGTCGCAGATGGCTGGGCACTAAACTAATGGGGCAGGATCCAAGAAGGGAAAAAAAACCTAGAGAAGGGAGAGCTCACGGGAGCACGGGCACCTGCTTCCCTCTCACACGGAAATTAAACAGTGAGCGAGGGAGAGGCAAGCGTGTGCGTGTGTAAAAATAGAAATGAAGGGGGGAAAATACCCTCTTTGGAAGGGCTTGAAGATTTTGACAGCAAGCCCGATGCCAGCGTTGTGAAAGGCATGGGGTTAGATTAAAAGGATGCGTGTTTGGGGGACTGTGGGGCACATCTGAGCATGGCAGCCATCGTTCATGGCCCTGGAAAGAGAAGAAGGGCGTGATCAGTGGATATTGTTACCCACCCTAGTGTAACGTGGCAAAACTGCAGCTCTCTTTGGTGGGTGTTAATCCCCAGATAAGTCCAAAGAGGGTGAGACGTATCCACCTCACTTGCTGCCATGATGACTCAGTTCTGTGGCAGGGCACATCTGCTAGTGCCCCATCATACTGTTTTTCTGTCCTCATATATGCAAGGGCTGCCAGTGGGTCTGATTTCAGGGAGTGCCAACAATTGTCTGTTTTTCAGCACCACTGGAGGCATCTTCCCTTTTGCCCTGAACTCCCAGTTTCCCCAGCAGCAGCCAGAATTGGACTGGTCCATTCTAGTCTGTGTGAAGAGGCAACCATGGCTGCAGTGAATCATCCGTGAATTGTGTTTGTGGGTTTTCCTTGATGTCATAGCCAGCTTCCCTGCTCTGCTGGCCACAGTGCTGTGGTGAAAAAAGGCTTAGTGCCGCTTTCCTGCTTGAATTGACCCCGCAGGGGCTGGGATGGTCCCTGGAGGACAGCACTGCAGGATGTAAGCCCATCCTTCCAGGGCTGGAGGGGTAAATCAGCCAGTGTAGGTACTCCCTGGTAGCTGTCTGCCATGTCGTCATGTGTCTCTGCCTTTCAGGTGCTAATCTGGAGCTGCTTGTGTATCTCAGCATTGGGAGTTGATGCTTACATCAGCGTAACCCAGCCTGGATCTTGGTCACCTTGTGGTGCGACAGGAAACACCAGTACACCACAAGAAGGCAGCCCCGTTCCAACAGACATGACCTGCAGCTCAAGGGCATGGCCACTTGTCCTGGACCAAGAAAGGCCCTAGGCATGTGTCCTCCAGCCCCTTGTCTCTGCAGCAGCCCCTGCATTCCTGCTGCAATGCTCTTCTTGGCTGCTTGACCCCAAGCCCAGACCCTCTGGTCCTGACAGGAGCCCCATCCTTGAGCTGCTTTCCTGGCAGTTTAGGGTTCCACTTGTCCCCTCTCCTGGGCCAGCACTGGCTTGTGCACGCCCCAGCTCTATTTCCCAGCCCTCTAGGGACCCAGACTTGTAGCTTTGTTTTGCTTGTGACCAAACCCAGGGCTTTGACCCAGGTCTCCACAGCATTAACCTAGTGTGTCGCCAGCCACAGAGCACACAGCAGTCGAGAACATTTTATCCAGGATAATCCCTAGCCTGGGAGCAAGGCAGAGACTGTTCTTGTTCAAACACAGGGAAATGTGAAGCCTAAACCGCTTGGCACTTTGACACTCTGGATTCAGGCACACCGGCGTGTTTCTATTGCAGCCTAAGCCAGGGCATGTGCTAATCCCGTGTGGTGGCAGGGCCACCTCCCTGCTGCCCACCGGGGCCACAGCGTCCAGACACACCCTGTAGAGGGGCTGATGGTGGCTGCATGGTCCATCCTGCTCCTCGTGAAGTTAAAAGGAGTTTTGGCAGTGAATTTGCATGGCTGTGGCTGAGTCGAGGTATTGCCAGGACATGGGCAGGCTGAGGCTGCTCAGACTTCTGTCTGAGTGGGAAGAATGGCCAGGCGTGAAGTCATTGCATGCCTCAGTTTCCCTTTTGCAGCACTGCTATGGACAGAGATCTGATGGCACAGGCTGCTCATTTTAATGAGGAGAAATCACAGTAATGCTGCTTTCTCCACATCTTATCTGACACCTTGCTTCCTTCCCTTAAGCTTGACCTGTCCCCCCGTGGACTAGGGGCACCTCAGCTCTGTAAAGCACTTCCTAAAGGTGGGCAGAGTCAGGCAACTCCTGTGTGCCCAGCACTCGCCTTTCCAGAAATAGACCATTCATCTTTTTGTTTAATTTACTGCCCAACATGAGGCATAAAGATGTGGCTGTTTTAACAAGCAGCTTTGCAACTGGACTGAAGTGGACATCAGCTGGGCTTGCCAAAGGTGACTTGGCAAGGGCATGTAGGGCTGGCAAGGTGGCTCTCATATGCCAAGGGTCTCTGCTCATCCAGGGCACAAGGAAGCTGGCTGTGTGGCACTGTTCTCCGAAAAACCTTTGATTGCCATTGTGTGAAGAGGGCAGAGCACCAGGCAGGGTCCCAGCACCTTCTCAGCAGCATGGGAGGATTGTGTCCAGACCTTGTCCTCCCACTGCAGGGTTCTGGCAATGGCATGAATTTCCAAGGGCAGCACCTGCTTCCGCCTGGTTGGGGCCAGACCCATTTGTGGTGTCCCCAGATTCAGTGTACTGGCCCCTCTCCTTAACCCCACAGCTCTTGGAGGGTTTGTGCTCCGGAGAGGGACATTCCCTGGGAAGGGGCACTCCATCTTGTCCATGTCCAAACCACCTCCTGCTCAGTGGCACCGCAGATTTATTTGGCAGAGGACAAATGCCCTCTGCTCTCATCACCCCTACCCCTTAATTATTAGTACAGATGTTTAATTTGAGGCTTCAGTGGGTGCCATGTTGGGCAGAAGTTTCGTGGACCCAGTGCCGCTCACGAGTGTCCAAGGAGCTTGGTGCACGGAGAAAAAGTAATTAAACGTGGATGGTGTTAATGCTGTACCTGGTCAGTCTGGAGGCCCCTCTTGCTGCTGCATTTGTAAAAATTAAATGCCTCTTGTTAGCGGTGCAGCAGAGATCTGTAATACGCGTGGACAGAAAGGCAGGGATGGATGGAGTTGGTGTCAGGGCAGCAATTGCTTATCATGCCTTATCTGGGAATATGAAACTGTATTGCATGACATCCAGAGGCAGGCTGAATAGATATGCCAATTCATCTCGAGCCCGGGCTTTGACAAGCTAGACTGCCCTTGTTGAAAGGCATCAGTCAAACAAGAGCTGCTGGCTGCTTTTCCCTTTCTTATACTTTCTCTCGCTCCCGCGCTCCCTCTCCCTCTCTTGCCACCTCCCCTCCCTCCGCCTTTTTTTTTCTAAGCTTTTTCCACACAAAATTGAAAAGCTTTGGAAATAATAATAATAAAAGCTCCCCAAACTAATACCGTTTTAAGTACACCCCCCTCCCCTCCCCAAATGGGATTGATAAGGAACCCCAGTGTATGAAGGCATGTTTAGATAACATTGAGAATATTATAGCGAGTGAGAGAAAGTAGGGGGAAAAGCTTCCTGCCGCGTCTAAGCCGGGAAAGGCGACGGCACCCTGGCTAATACGAGTGTTTAATATTTGATGTGTTGGGATAAAGCAGGATCACCTTCGAATTGAATTGAGTGTCAGAATGAGAATCTATTACTGAAATTCTTGTGTGATTTGACAGCAAAGCAGACGATGTTATTCTTCACTAGTTACCGCAATCTTCTCCCCTACATCACTTAAATATTTTTTTCTTTGCTTGAGTAAACACACATTATCCCTTTTTTTTCCATCCCCCTTTCCTTTTTTCTCTCCTTCTTTTATACTTATTTTTTTATTTTTTTTTTCTTAAATCAAACCTGCCTTTTGCAGCGCTGATGGAGTAGATTGTTATTTCTTTATTTGTCCTATTAAATGGAATTCCTGATCGTTTAATCCTGCTTTTGTAAGTGATTTAAAAACACTTGAAAAGCTGTGAATGCGGTAGCACTTCTGACTAAACTGCTTCAAAGGGGCACGTTACACCTGGGTTTGGCTCCTGTCTCCCGCCAGCCAGCGAGGGTAGCAGGCTCCAGCGCTGCCGGGGCTGAGCCGTCCCGTGCTCCAGGACTCCATCCCACCAGACAAGCTTCCCTCTGCGGCAGAGCCAGGGCTTGGCAAGCTGCTTATTCGTTACCTACCTCTTCTTTAATTGCATTCAGCCCTGACCCAGCAGCCTGGCTACTACATGATTTGGTGGTGGGGTCAGGCCCTCGGTGGTGTTAAATTTGCCTTGTATCATGCCGGTAAGTTTGCGTGGCAAGAAATCCCAGCAAGAGGTGTCCACCTCCCATCCCTGAAGTGGCATGCAATTAAAATGGGATGTCAGGGACCACCCTGGAGTCCCCAGTGTCCTGGGTGCTACTTGGAGGTGGCCTCCAAGACACCCCCAGCCCCAAAAACTTATGGTTACTGAGTGGCACTGAAAACATTTTAAGGTGTGTTTAAAAGCCCACTTAGCTGTAGACATGACCCCTGTTTTTCTTCCCACCATAGAAAATAATATCAAACCTTGACATCTCATCATGGCAGCAGCAGAATGAGGGGTGTTAGAGGGAAATGCTTATTTTGGACAGACGCAGCGCACAGCTGATATGACAAGAGGAGGAAGATGCTTTTGCTGTCGCGAGGTCATTTTCTCCATTGCAGGAATGTCAGGGGAGTCAGCTCTGATCAGCAGGCTGCTGGCCTGATTCTAGGGGAGCACAGCAGTCACCCGCTGCTTGCCCAAGCTGAGGGCACCAGGGAAGAGATCTCATGGCCACTGTGTATCTGTTTAAAACCATGTTTTTCTCAGGTGTCTTTTTTACATCCTTAATGGAAACTTTCAGCAAAACACACCACTTTTTTTGATTCCTTAGTACCCACCCTTCCACATCTTTCAAACCATCGAGCCCCTTTGCTGCTGGGAGGAATTTTTCCAAAAGGAAATATTTTCACCCTGCCTGAAAGTGTCTGTATTGGTATTAATATTAAAATTACAATTAGTGGGTGAAACATTTAAAACTTCTTGATGGGACATGTAAAATGACAGGGTTCCCGGGCTGGGCAGGGCAGGAAGAGGTTCTGTGCCGGTCCTGGCAATTCTTGCTGCCGTGGTTTGGGACCAGTCCCATTCCTCCCTGCGTGTGCAGGAAGGATTTGTGAGGCTCCCTGTGGAAGTGAGCTTCCTGACCTCTGCCCAGGTGCTCTGTTTGCATGATGTGGGATGTTAAATCTTGCCTTAATGTGACTACAAACACCAGGTTTTGTGAAGTGTGCCGGGCACTTCCCCATAAATAAATGATGTAGCATTATTCAGTCCACTTAGATCAATATATCAGCTTGACAAGTTCCAGTTCTGGGAATTTTCTGACCCTCTGGAACATCTTCTCTGCAGCTGTGCTACTTATAAACCACGATGTGTAGACCAAACAAGCTCTAGGGAGCGGAGCATCAGGATCTGGCTGTGTTGGTGCTGCCACCTTGCCGGCCTGGTATTGCTGGGGATGGGGGCTGGTTTGCACTGGGATTGCAGCAAGGACAGGCAGGGCAAACTCAGTGCCAAACTGGACAAATCCTGTGTTATTCCTCCTGCTAGCAGCACCATAGCACTCCCAGCCTCGCTGGTGTGCCCTGCATGTGCTCCTTTTCCAGCAGAGAGGACCATCTTTAACCCCCAGCCCTACCAGGAGTGGTCCATGGAGCTCTTGTTTCAGGCTCTTTGCAAATTGAGGCAGGTGCAGCATGGCCACTGGGAAGTTTTGTGACTGGGTACAACAGGAGGATGATCTCAGAACCTCTTTACTTTATTATAAAGCCAACCCAGATGCTGTGATTCTGCGCACGCAGCATGTCCCTGCCCCAGGCTGCTGTACCCCATGCCTTCTCCCCACTCCTGTTTCTGGGATTTTCTGCAGGTTGTGTGAGGTACAGGTTACCTAAGGACCTACCTTCCCATACTGGCACTTTTAACAGGGTTTGGATTATCTGTGGTACTGGCTCCATGCATGGGAATACAGTATGTTCCTAATCTCCTGCTGCTGTTAGCTAGCATTTATCACAGGAGGATCTGCTTACCTTTGATTCGAGATCCCTACATCAGGGACCCAGGGTGGTATTTGTCTGTGAGCTGCTGTGTGTGCCTATGGGATTGTATAAGTAAATAAATATAATTAATAATCATCTGACTTGAGCGCGGCATTGGCAGGGAGGTAAATGTAGCCTTCATAGAATTACAAACAAAATCAGGAAAAAAGGGAGACCTTTCAAGGAGCTGGTATGAATGGAAATAATTGTGTTCAGCTGCTTGAAAATTATTCTGCAAACATCATTTGGGCGGTTTTTAATAGATCAGAGGCATTGAGTTCATCTCTAAATCAGAATTTTGACCAAAACCATTAAAAATAGCATTTTTTAAAAATGCCTGCATTTTTAAATCAATTAAAATGCAAATGAAAATAAAATGCCACGGGGTCCTGGCTCTGCTTCAGTGTCTGACCTAGAAGGGAGCAGCCCAGTCCCTGCAACACCAACACTGATCCAGAGGGAGAGACAAATTAGTGCAATTTCCTCGCAAAAAGGTTTTGATGCCATTTTTAAAAATACTTCAGCTTGCGAGCAAAGCAGGGGCATCTCAGTCTTTCTCACAGTTTCCCATGGGGTTAAGCGCTGAAGGGGCAGGGGGCTGCCGGCAGCTGTGCAGGGCTGGAGCGGTGGGAGAGCGGCTGCAGTTGGCACCAGTGTCCCGGCGGCTGCGGTGAGCCCGTGGCGAGTCGGTGGCCACGGCCACCCCGGTGGGCTGAGGAGCCCCGTTTCAGGGAGCCTCCAGCACTTTCTCCCTCGCTTTAACAGTCAGAAGAAGAACTTTCCTGTTTAAAGATTAAACGTTGTCTTTAAATATTAAACAGCAAAGCTCCCCGCTCTTGATTGTGTGGCTGCTGCCGGCAGGCGGCTCAGAATTGCCAATTTTAATTAAAAAACTTTATTTTCCAGCGCAGCCCAGCGATGGTTGCTCCTCCCGGCCGGGGCTGGCTGACCTCTCCCCTGACTTGCCTTCCTCTCTGCCTCTGTGCCCGCATTTCCCTCTACCTGCAGCAAAGGACCAGTCCCTGCCGGCCCCGAAGCGTGAGTGGCCTCGTCTGGGACTGATCAATGCCCCTGGCACTTCCTTCCAAAACCCCAGGAAAAACAATTAAAACCCGATCGATCCTGCAGGCAGCTTTGAATATGCATAAGTGCACACTTGACCTTCAGTGGTCAGGCCAACTTCCATCCCGGCTGCTTAGCTAGTTTGCTCAGGTATTGCGGCTGTACCAAATGACCTTGATTAGGAAGGAAAACGCGATGTGAAGATGGGCCCAGTGCTGATCCTGGGGCCAGGGCATGAGTGTGCTGGTGCTGTGGGGCTGGGGGAGGCAAGCTGGGGTTGGCATCAGCACCCAGCTCTCAGAGGCTTTCCAGAGCTGTCCCTGTGGCTTTCCTGTGATGCTGCCGGCCTCCTGCTGTGCTCCCTCAGTTGCACCTGGCTGGGGTCCGAGGGGTGTATCTGGACTGGGAAGGCAGCCTGAGATACAGGAACTCAGAGCTGGCCTTGTCCCTGTGCAGGGGCAGCCCTGCTCCCTCCCCATCCATGTGTCCTCCCCCAAAGTGTGCAGACAGCCCTTCCCCAGGGATGCTCCTCACTGCTGGTAACCCAATCCTGGAACCACTGGTGCTGAGCATGGGGACCTTCCTGCGCTGAGCCTGGGCTTGCTCTTTGGGATGGAGCCCAGGAGAGGGAGCCACACGCAGAGCTGCTGCTGCCGTCACCCAAGGACACCCAGGGGTGGGTGACAGGGTCCCATCCTGCACCCCCACTCTCAGCTCCCCTCTGCCCCGCAGCTGGCCAGCCTGCAGCCCAGCCACAGCGATGAAGATACCAGGGCACATTTGTTGAAGGCAAAAGAAACATCCCCGTTGTGTATACAAAGTGTAATTTCAGTGAATTATGCATAGACTTAATTAGGAGTTTTAATTGCTAATCATCTCCCAACAGGATTAGCAATGCTGTCTATTAATTATCTGTGGAGCCCTCTGTTTTGCTAAGGCAGGAGTAACAAAGCAGCATGAATGGTTGCGTAGGCCAGTAATAAATTAACTCCCCCAAGCCCTGTGGCTCCCGGGGGGCTGCCAGTGGCAGGGGCTGTACAGGGCCAGCCCTGCCCATGCTGGGCCGAGCAGCAGGTACCGGGGGCAGAGGGACGGGCAGCAGGTTCTGTTGACAGGCAGGTGGGTGCTGGGCTGGCGAGGGGGACCACTCAGCTCTGCTCACCCAGTTCGGCCCCGCTCCCATTGCAGAGCATCTCCTCCAGCATTTGCAGCCCGCGGAGGGTGTTGGCGATGCCCTGCCGCGCTGCGGCCACGGTTAGCGATGATCCCTGCTGCAAGAGGGAGATAGGGGCTGCTGGATTGACCTGATCTCATCTGGGGACAATGGCCCTCACAGCAGTAGAGATAGCGCCAGTGTGAGCGACGCTAAGCCCACGCGCCCTTCTTACTGCTCACAATGCGGCGCTGAGCTTAATTCCTCAAGATGAAGAAGATACGTGGCTGTCAGGCTGTAATTACAGCTGTGCGTGTCACACGGAGGCTCCGCTGCTTTCACGTTTGCATTGTCCGGTGGCGTTTTTGTGCTGCTCCAGCTCCCAGCTGCCTCGCCTCTGCTGGGAGCCCTGATCAGGGACACGGTGGGGATGGAGCAGGCTCCTTCCAGCCAGGTTGCAGGCTCTGTGCAGTGAGATGAGCAGTGCTGGCTCCCAGTGTGGTTTCTCCCGGTGATGGAAAGCCGTGAGGCAACTGGAACTCTCAGGTGGAAAGGAGAGGGGAGGCTGGGAGGGCTGTGCTTGCTGGAGGGGAAGGAGGCTGCTGGCCAGGCCAGCCTGGGCATGGGCACCCCTTTCCGAAGCCTCCTAACTCCTGCTGCCAACCCCATTCTTGGTGAAGCACAAATGGGGGCTTGATGTTGGAAGAATGAACAGGAACACATGCGATGAACTTGCAGCCCCTGGCTCATCCCAGTGTGGTGAAGGTGGCCTCAGGTGATGCCCATCTGTCACAGTGCCCAGCAAACCTCATGAGGTTTGTCACTTATACAAGGCTCAGGGACAGGCCCTGGACAACTCTTTTCTGGGGAGCATCAGGTGGGACAGTCTAAAACGAAGGTGCTTTGTGCAGGCAGCTCCAGGAGAGCTGCTGCAAGGGCAGTGCACAGGTCCGCATGGAATATGGTGAACACAGACCCACACCGGCCCCAGGAGCAGCCAGGCCTGGGCGAGCACAGCTGGCTGCCAACAGCAAGGAGCTCCCCCAAAACGTGTCTGCGCGTGGGCTATGCGCCGGTCTGACCCTCTGCTTCTCTCTTCCAGGCATACAGCTTTGCCATGGGGAGTTGGCCAAAGAACGGGCTCTTAGACATGAACAAAGGACTGAACCTACAGCACATAGGGAGGCCTCACAGCGGGATAGGTGAGTGATGCCGCCCCGCGCCCCTCCTGTCCCCGCGGCTGCTGCTCCAGGCACGTGTGGGACGTGCCTCGGCTCCCAGGAGCTGCTGCAGGCTGGGGTGCTAAGAGCCAGCCAAAGGGCTGCAAGGTCTCTATCATCTGGTGTATGGAATGAAGATGTGTCAGGGCAGGATGGGCACACGGGATGAGCTCTCCATCACTGGCATATCCCAGTGTGCCAAACACACCTGCCTATCCCTCTGGCTGGGGAACTGCTCCCCTCCCTGGCTGCCCTGGCAGTGGCTGGGCTGGGGGTGGGTGTGGGCAGCACCAGGGTTTGCACAGTGCCTGGAGCGCAGGGAAGGAGTCCCCAGGCTGGGCAGGATGCTCTCCATATTGGACCAGTCCTCCAGCTGCTCCCAATGCTGCATTCATCCCTGGAAAGGAGGCTCTGCCAGGCAGCGCAGCTTCAGGAGCTGGCTGGAAACATGCTGCAGAGTAAAGATGCGTGGCCCGGTGTGGCCCCAGCTGGAGAACTGGATCATCATCCCATTTGCTCACACATGTGATGAGTTTCATGGTCCCACAGCCTGCTCCAAGATAAACAACTGAGACTACCATGCACAGTGGCAGAGCTCCATGTTTCCCCTAGCTTCTCCATACCAGGGATCAAAGTGATATGAGGAGGGAGACCTGCCCCAGGACACTCAGGCCATAAATCTGCCTGCTGCTTAACACTGGGGGCACAGACCTGAGGCAGCAGCAGGCTGCGGTACAGGCAGGAGCTCAGATTTACAGGGCTGTAACTCAGGGCTGCATCGCTCTTGCCTGCCTTGTTTCTCTGTGGGGCGCTGGATCACCTCTTGGAGACCAGCAATCAGGTGTTCCCTCTGCCTCCCAGCCCCTCATCCACTGTGACTTGTGAGCATTAAAGTTTGCAAGAAGGTAAGATTTACTTGCAAAAGTCACTGGCTACCTAGGCCTTGAGGAGGCTGTTTAATATTGTTTCAAGACTAACCATTAAACTCTCCAATCAATCCAAGTTAAGGAGATGAATTATTTAAAGCTCACCAGCTTTTAATTAGCAAGCTCCTTTTGAACTATGGATCTGGTTGCATTATTGACGGAGGTAGCATTAAAATTTGCTTCCTTGCCTGGGAGCAGACTTGCCTTGCTTGTGTGCCACGTTGTGGGGATCACAGGGAGGGAGCAGGAACTGCAGGAGTTGTGTGTACGTGTCCTGCTTTGGGGGCTTGAGTTTTTCCTGGGGTCTCCTGGGGGATGCAGGGTTGGTTTGTGCCTTGTCCTTCCTCATTTTATTTATGGCAAGAGCTCTCTGTTGCTGTGTTCTCTTACTCTGACAGCGTCCCAGCACTGCAGTATCATCTGTCTGTCATTGGTTTCTGCCCCTGTTTATCTTGGTGCTGTTGTCTTGCACAGGTGTCTCTGCCTGATGGATCTCAGAGAGTTGCTGTTCATGTCCCTCCCTGCTCCAGTCCTTTAGGAGGGTTTTGCTTCTTCATTTCTGCAAAGAGAGCCCTCCTGGCCCTCCGCAGTACAGGGTGAGCCGCAGGCAGATTGTCCATGGAGAAGCAAGGCCCAGCCCCCAAGCTCCCTTCCTGCAGTGCGCTGCCCCAGCAGCAAACCTGCCTTTCACACACTGTTTGGAAGGGGGTTTACTTGGGTTCTGTGAAGGGTGCCAGGCCAGCAGTGTGGCAGTCTCCATCTCCCTGGCATCACCAATGGTGCATGCATGCCCTGTGTGTTGCAGCCTGCTGGCTGCCCCATTTGGACTGGGCCCACCAGAGCAGCTCTTCCCCAGGTGTCTGCGATCCTCTACCAGCCTGCAGAGCTGGCCCTCCTGTGCTTGGTGGCTTTACCACAGCCTGAGCCTCCAGGAGTGAGCTGGAGGCATGGCTCATTGAACGGCAGCCAGGGCGAACAGCTTCTCCTCCCGGCCAGTTTGGAAGCCCCAGGCACAGCTGCTGCCTGTGATGTCAGGGCTGTTGGTAAAACCAGCTTGGTAGCCCAGTGTCCCCCCTGGGAGAAGGGTCAGGAGGATGCTGGTGTCTGGAGACATGCCTTGCCTGGCATTTTGTCAGGGCACCAGCCTTCTGACCACTTTATTTCCCAGTCTGATGGCTTTTCAGGTCCTAGGCATGGATCAAGTGTTGGCTCTATTGAGAACTTGAGAGGTCCCCAGGCCAAGGGCTGAGGAGGGGCAGCTCCCTGCAGAGGTGACCTGGCTTCCTTTGGTCCTGCTCTGCTGCTTCATCCTGGAGCAAAAGTTAGTCCTCCACAGCTGAGTCTTTCTATATCAGCCCCTGGGACTGGGCACAGTTATCCCAATTGCTGATGGTCACCCTGTGACCTGAGCAGTCCTCACCACTCTCCTTCTTCCTGCTCTCAACTGCTCTTGATTCAGGGCTGGGAGGAGCTACCCCTTTCCCTGCCCAGGGCTGCCTTCCCCTTCCCTCCTTGGCCATAAGGAGCCTTGCTCCTGACACAACCCTGCCCACTGAGACAAATACATGATGCCTCCTCAAGGACTGCTGCTGGAGAGGAGAGTGAAGAACGGTGAAGCGTGCTGCCTGCCCACCTCTCACTGCCCATGGTGAGGTGGGAGCTGGCTGTGGCTCTGGAGATGCTCTCATTCAGTCTAGAGCCTCCCTTCTCTTTTGTGGTTGGCCCTGGGGTGCAACAGGGTCAAGGGAAGTTGGGGAGCTGAGAAGAGGGGTCCCCAGGGGTGCCCAAGGCAAGTATAATGAGGGTCAGCCTCTGATTTTCATGGCCCTTGTGAGTTGCTGATGTCCAGAAGTCTGCAAACCAAAGAGGGCTGGGAGGGAGCATCATGGCAACATGTTCACCAGCCACACCAGTTTCACAAATACCATGTGTGTAAGAGAGCATCTGTGCAGGTCCTTTCCCAGCAGCATGGGGAATGTGAAGGATTCAGCAACCCAGTCCGAGGGGATGCACCAGTCCTGTGAAACCTCAGCTTGCTTATGCAGGAATGTGTGACATGGATGTTTCCCTTCAAATCTGACAGAAAAATTGCAGTGGATGGCCACTTGTTTTTGCAAACAATTTGCAAGGAATTTTGCCGTCTCGCCTGATGGGTTGTGTATTGCTTTGTTTTCAAATCACTCTCTGATTCACTGGCTCAGCAGATATCTGCTGCAAATCCTCCACTTGGCATGCTCTGGGACCAGTCCCGCTCCGTGCTTCATCTCCTCTCCTTCGTCTTGTTCAAAATGTGGGAGTTCAGAGCCAAGGCTGGATTCTGGGTGGGTGACTCACCTTTAGCATCTGGTGCACGCGGGCAGGAGGGGCTTGTGGTGGAGCACAGTGGAGTCTTGGCCCACGTCCCCTGGGATGTACGGCTGGGCATACACAGCAGTAAGCTGCTGAACAGAGCTCACGTTGTAGCTTTCGTCTGGTTTCTACTCACCAGCGAGCAAGCTGCAAATCTTGTCAAGGGGTTAGTAAAGTGGTTTTTGTCACCAAAGTGTTTTGTGTCACCAAATACAGCAAAGTGTGTTTGCATACATTGTAAATACAACTGCCTTGGAGTTGGATGGGTAAGGGTCTGCAGCAGTAGTTTTCTTGGGAGGAAAAAGGGAAAGGGAGAAATGTCAGTATTTCCATGTGTTGAGAAGTTTACTAGGCAGAATAAGGAGGTAGGAAAGTCCTGCGGCAGAGACTGAGGATTCAGAAAATCTGAGAGATGGGAAGGGAGCAAAAGGGGAGTGGAACCTGTTCTTTCGTGTCTTTTCTTGGGTTAATAATGTGGCTCTGAGGACCAGAGAGGACTTCCTACAGCTCCCATCTCTCCTCAAACGTGGTTTAAATGGGTGTCAGCTCTAGCATGGGCTGTAGGATATTAGAGTGAGGAACTTCTTTGTCTAGTGTTTTCTTGGTCCTCAACAAAATGAGTCTTGCCAAGAAGTTACTCGTCTTACAAGCGTGTGCATGTTGCCATTTTTAAAATATCTTTGAGGCGCTGCTTGCCAAAAATGAGCTGCAGCTTGTTATGGGGGTCTTGGCACTCACATGCAAAGACCAGCATTCACAAGCTTTGCACCAGTGGAGCTGAGTTACTGTGCTGAAGTCTCTCCACTGCGTTTCAGAGACTGCCAGAGATCAGACAGATTAAAATCCCAGGCTTTAGTTGTGATTTCAATCAGCTGGCAGATCACCTGGATTCGGTAATTTATTTTCTTCTATTTTTGCCTTTTTTTTCACCTGTTTCCCTGAAAAAAAGGTCAAGTTTTACTGACCAGCACCTATCAAACCAATTGCAGCTCTCCTTATCACTGCCCAGTTGTTCAATATGCTTATTCTCTTGTTTACCAAATACTCTATTTTTGCTACATTTATTCTGATTGATTATATGACATAATACACCTTTAGTCTTAGCTTTTAGATATTTGTTACATTAGAAAAATGGTGAATTACTATTTGTTCTTAAAGAGGTGATGATTAAATTATTACTCATTATGACCCTTTTGGATGAAAATTAAGAGTGCCATAAGGAAGTACCCCAGCAGTAGTTTGAGTTGGTTTTAGTGGTAAAATCCTGTTTCCCTTGCATGTACTCACTACAGAAGGAAAAGCAAATTTCAGAATACTTTTTAGGTAAAAACAGCCGATTGATGAAACCAAAGCAAGAAATGATTGGTGAGTTGAAGGAGTGTTTCTGGAAAGCACACTTTCAAGATTGTAGGATTAGCACTTGTCATCCTCTCCCACCTTAGTTTATTGGGTTTTTTGTTTCCCTGGTTATGGAAAAGATAAAAGGCACACCTTTTTGTTTTTTTCAGTCCTTTGTTGTTTGTTTCTCAGCTCTGAACAAGCCAGTTATTGCACTAGAAATACACCAAAAAAAAGACATTTCCAAATCTGGACAAGTAGCTGCTGCTGCTGCTGGGAAAGTTTGTTTCTCATTTGTTGGCTCTGCTTCTACCTCCAGTGCATTGATTGTCTTGAAAACATGATGTTACCCCTTGCTACTGGTCTTCTTAGAATCTGGTTGAACTTAAATGGATCTTTAAAGTTTAGACTTTAGTACACATATTATTATGATTTTAGATTTAGTTCTAAATGTCTGGTTTGTGAGTTTTTTTCTTTACTGGGGAAAGTGGGTAACCAGGCTGCTGTGTCTCTTGCTGGTGAACCCCCAGTACCCGTCCCAGGCGAGCAGGAGATCTGGTCCCATACTAGCCCTTGTCTTAACCTGATACCCTTGCTGGGTTGTTTTACACAAGCCAGTGTAATCCTGTGAGCTGTGAGCCTCTGCACAGGGCTTCACCATCTTCCCTGTGCCATGGACTCTGGCCAGGGCTGTGCCATGCTCCCTCCATGGGGATCTCTGCCATGGCAGGTGGAGAAGCCCTACCTGCCTGAGCAGGTCAGCAGCCCATGCAGTGAGCGACCCAGCAAGCCACCATACCTTCCCAGCTCCATCTCTCCCTTTTCATTTACTGATTGGAAATCTCGGAAGGTTAGGCTGTGATATTGTTCCTGATCCAGAGCATTAATTAGGCCTCAGAAAGAAGAAGAGGAATTGCGTGTTTTTAACAGTGAGGTTAATGGGATGCTCGCAGAGTAGACAGTTTTAATGAGCTTCAACTCGATGTGCAGTGAGTTTACTCTTTGTGTTAAAAGGGTCACACTGCAGTAGTTTGATGTGGATTGTCTCCTGGCCCCCGGTGTCATAGGTGAGCGGCTGTCAGAGTCCAGTCAGAGCGCATTTACTTAGTGACACGATTCTAATTAACTACCTCGAGCTGCCACTACGGTGGGGAGCCAGGCCAGCGCCTGCCGGGGGTGCCTCCTGCCTGGCCGAGCCGTTCCCCTCCCCGCATGGCTCTGCCTGCCCTCGTCCCACCGCACTGCGCTGCTCTCTGCGCTGACGTTGAAGGCAGCGAGGGCCGCGCTCGCTGAGAGTGGTGGCAGGCGATGGTCCCCCCACCTCAGTGGGGCCCTTCGGCTGTCAGCTCCAGCTCTCCCCCCCTGGGCCTGGTGAGGCTTTGCCTTGCCCTTCAAGGTGCTGGGAGCGTGTGGTCCTGGGAGCTTGCTGGCCTTCTTTCAGCCTCCTCCCATTCTTCCCTGCTTTCCTTTGCCCTCTAGTTTTCCTGGCTCTCCCGGGGGTGCAAAGGAGCCTGCAGCATCCCAGCAGCTGTGGGATCCTCAGTCACCCTTGGTGCCCACCGGCCTCCTCTGCAGGGGGGCAGAAGGAATAAGGGGACAGGGACAGCATTTTGTGAAACTCCCCTGTTTTTTTAACCATTTTCCATCCCAGACTGTGTGGCCCTGGCTGGCAGAGCCAGCGCCAGCCTCCTCATCCCTCCCAGGGGACAGGAGAAGCCTTGGAGAACCCTCTGCTCCCCCATAGCGGGCAAACCCCATTCTTTGGCTCTTCATTCTCAGCAGAGGGGGCACACAGCTGGTGCCATGCGGGGGGGGGCAGTGCCATTTGCACCACATCATCCTTCTGCCAGGGGACAGTGAGAGCAAGAGCCGAGCATGGGGCTCACTGCTGGGAGTCGGACATGGGGCTTCCTCGGGGCCACTGCCCCACACACAGCAGCCCCAGCCTGGGGCAGAAGGGGAAAGACTCCGAGTTAAATAATTAAAAGAGACTTAAGTAAAAATCAACAGAAATGTCATCAAATGAGCAGTGTCATTTTGAATTAGCGCTTGTAAAGGTCAGGCGGACCCAGAACAGGTGGAGCGACTGCGTGCCGGGTGTCACAGCCAGGCAGCGTGTCCTGGCACCCAGGGATGCAGGGTGTGGGGACAGGCCCCCCGCACCGGGGCACTGCCAGACTGTGGGCATGGCGACAGGGCCAGGGGCGAGGGTCCCGCTGCCAGCCCCATGCCCTGCGTCCCCGAGGAGGGCTGGGGAGGGAGGGCCGGCCAGGGCGGCCGGTTAGAGGATGCGCATCTGTCAGAGTCCAGTCAGAGCACATTAACGCGGTGACATGATTCTAATTAACTACCGTGAGAGGTGTCACAGCTGGAAAAGCAGTGAGCGGAGACAAGCTTTTAAAAAAAGAAAAAAGCAATGTGACAGTCTTTTTTTTTCCCCTCTTTCTTTTTCTTTTCTTTTCCTTTTTTTTTTCTTTACTCTTGTGTGCTCTCTCCCCTCCATGTGGGAGTGGATCTAAAGATAATTAGGATGTCTGGCTGCCTGGGAACCTGAGCCAGGGCTCTTTTGCTTTCAGTCATTTAAGTTTTCGACATCTCTCTGAAGGGACTTGGTGGCGCAGTGGATTACTGCGCGCCAGAGTGACAGAACACTCTTCTAATCGTAAACCCTTTTTAGAAAGGATTCTGCTCTCCCTTTTTCCCTGGGAGCAGCGGGGGGTATGTTCTGATCACTGCAGCTCTGTTCCCATACATGCTACAATGGGAAACTCAAGGTCTTTCAGCTGTTTCCTGCAGTTAACAAAGGAGGCACAGAAGAAAGAAAGGAAGGATGATTGAGTGTTTGTGTTGACTGCACTCACCCCTTGTCCTAACCTGCCGAAAGTTGGTCGTGCACCCGCTGGGGTGGGGACCCTGCTGCTTGCTTGGGGTGTGATGGGTTCCTCACACCTTGCCCCTCTCCCAAAGGCTCCTGTCCCCAGAGAGAGTAGCCTTTGGAGGGGAGGGTGAGATGGGCTGTGGGGCTTCAGCTGCCTGAGAATAGTTGGGGTGCCACCGAGCACTCCTCTCAGCCCAAGGGCAGGTAGCAGCAGTGCCCACTCACTCAGGAGGTGTGGAAGGTAGGCATGAGCCCCCCTCTTCTGCCTGGAAGCAGTTAACGTTTGCAGCACTGGTGTCAGATTGGAGATTTAAGAGGGATTTCTGGATTATTCACTGTTTGCTGTGCCGTAGTGGGGAGGCCCAGCTGCAGATCTCAAGCCTCAGACCTGGCTGACCCCCAGCAGGACAGTGCTGCCATCGTCCTGGCACTACCCTTCAGCATGGCTGCTGCTGTACCCCCCTTCCTCTGGCTTCTGGGTTTAGGACCACCAGTGGGGACTCTCTCCCTTGGCACGAAGAGCAGTTCTGCTGTTCTTCCCTCCCTCCCAGGCCAGCTGTGATCCTCAGCCCAACACCTGGCCCAATTCCTGTCCCCAGTGACAGATGAGAAACCTCTTAAATATGTTTCTTATATCATTCTAAACTGTTGTTGGCGTACTGGGAGCACATACATGATTTGTATTATGTGTGCTCTGTCTTACCAACCAGCCAGTCCCAAACTCAGGAGTGTGCAGACGTGAACTAATTTGTACTTGAGAGACCCTTGCACTGCCTCAGACCCTTCCTGCTGTTGGATATCTGTCCAGTCCTGGGGCTGAGCCTTGCAAAATAACCCCCACACACCCTGCTGGAACAACCCTTGCAGTGATCAAGCCCTGTCCCATGCTGTGCTGGGAAGGTAAAACACCTTTGCCAATGCTTGTTCTCCTGCCCCTTGTAACAGGCAGCACTTACCATGCACCATGATGCCTTGGAAGATCATTAACTTTCTAGAGAGCTTTTTCTGTAGAAAGTAGTGACGTAAAACAATGAGTGACATTTTGATTTCCCCATGGATTCTTTTGGTGCCTTGGTGTCTCTCTGTGATGTGTCCCAGACGAGACTAAATGGTAGCGCATCTTCCCTTACCTGTGAGGAGGGGAAGAGTTTCCTGTTAGCGAACATAAACATCTCAACTGAGAGCACAGATTGCCTGCCCTGCTCTGCAATGGGCTCCAGTGGAAGGTCTCTTTTAACATCATGCTGTCTTGCAACAGCAGTGTGCCCTTCCACACCTGCATCCCGGGGGATTGCAAGGATGTTGCTGTCCCTCTCGGGTTAGCCCTTATCTACAGGGTTCAGGCATCCATACTGTCCTGGCTCTAGCCTCCTTGGGCAGTGTGGCTGTGGAACACCGTGGTCCCCCTCTGTGAGGAAGAGAGACTCTTCCCAAGTTTTAGCAAAGATCTGCCTTTTAACAAGAGAGAGTGGTGGCAGAGGTACAGAGCAAAGGCTTTGTCAACAAGGGACGCCAGGTTAAAGTTGCCCCACTTCATCTAATGAGGAACAATTGCAAGGGGCAGGAGGGGAAGGGGTAGCAGCCAGCCAGAGAGTCTCCACCACAGTTTAACAAGTTTCCGTTCCCCTGAGTTCCCTGACAAGACCCCCCTCTAAGTCTGTACAGGAATTCATAAGAATAGGATAATTAGGATGTTTCAAAGCTGCGACCCTCAGAGGAGTCCTTGGATTAATCTGGTTTTTTCCTTAAAGACATCTGTAACTACAATCTTTGTTTCTCTTCTCTTCTTCCCCCCCTCTCCTTCTTTTCCCCCCTTGTCTGTCTCTGTATCTCCTGTCAAACCGTTGCAGACGTAAATGACAAAGAAATCAGAAAGAGAGATCAATGCAGTCCAAATTAGCACTTGGAGATAGACTGTGCTGGAGATGTCAGAGCCTGACCCCAGTTGATCTGCCAGCCTCCGCCGGTGATATTATGCAAATTGCATCCATCTGGCAGAGCCCAGTGAAGGACTAATGGGGCAAGGAGGGGGCCGTGGCCAGGCGCCTTTGGGAAGGGGAGAGAGCTGGGGGTCTTTGGGGAGGGGGGTCCGTGATCAGCGGGGGAGATAAGGTTCTGCATTGGCTTCATTTGTGCTCCTGGGTGGATTAAAAACCAAACTCCAGATAAGAGATAACCAAACTTCATCTCGCTTTTTATTTTATTCCTTATTGCTGCCCCCCCACAACCTAGTACCAAAAAGAAGGGGAAAAAAAAAAAGATGGTTCTTGGCGCTCGTTTCCTGCACGTCATTACCACTGATGGCAGTTTGAGGGGAGAGACAAAGTCGGGGAAAGAAAGCAAAAAAAAAGCTAGCTGCTTAAAAGACTGCTGTAATAGGAGCATGGATAATAGAAATCTCAAATTACGGTGATCGCCTTGTTAAGAAGTTTGAAAATACGGCCAGATTGTCTTTAATGAGAGAAATATGGCTGTTAGTTAGTGAAGGAGGAGGGAATGGACCTTGTTTCAAGATCTGTAGCTCACCCATCAAAGAAGCACCGGCTGTTTCATTTCAAAATCCTGCTTCTCTGCCTGATATTAAAAATAGTTGTTAAAGGCTTTGACTAGCAAGACGATTCTCTTTGGCTTCCTACTCTCCACCTCCCCCGAAAGACTTCACTAAGAGAACTTCTGCTTTAAAAAACTGCCAAGCAAAGAAAGAAAGAGAGGAAAGTTTGGGCTATGGGGTGATGCTGCCCCTGGCACCCTGGGGTGCCCGGGGCTTCCATGCCAAGCATGCCCCCGCCTCAGCGGAGGTGAGCCCTCTCCATGCCCTGTGCCTGCTGTGCTGGGATGCGTGCTGTGACCCATGGTACCATCACTGCTCTCCCTCTGGGAGCCCTGACCTGGGCTTTTCTGGCATCTGGACACCTGTTAAGCACCATGGTGCTGCTTTCCTCCACTCTCCCCAGTGCCCAGGAAGCGGCGCTGGGCCAGGGCTGAGAATGTAGAGAAAGGGTCTGACAGAAGCCAGGTCTGGCAGCTGCCTGCTGGCCCCCACCTCTTGTGAAGAGCTAACAGGCACCTCTGTGCTGTTAGGCTCTGACCCGTAACTCCTGCCTCACCGCTGCACTGACAGTCCCCTCTTCATTCTCCTCTGAAATCAAAGGATCACATTAATTGGTTTAAGGATCGCTGCCCCGTGTCCTGAGTGGCCTGTTTAAGATAACGAACTTGGAGTTGTTAATAACTGGTATAACTCAGCAGAGGATCTAGGAACAAGTCCTGAATGGGGAAGACACTGCTGGGTAGGGAAGATGGACACCAAGGCATTGAAAATCAGTCCAGTGGTTTTCTCTGTCCTCACTCAAATCAGTGTAATACTCCCACTCCTAGGTTGCTAACGTTGAAATCCCAGGGCAAAGGGCTCTGGCAGGAGGGGAGGGCTGCACCAGCCGAACTGCTGCCCTTTCCCAGCACAGCCTTGCTTGCTTTGTGGGTGTGCAGTAGGATCAGATGGGATCTGCTTTCCTCTGTCCTCCATAGCATGAGGTTCTTCCCAAAGGCACCACAGGCTGATCCAGCTGTGCCGTCACCACCCAGGCTCTGGCTTGTTCCCAGTGCTGCTGCAGAGCCCCACTGCAGGCATGCACTGGCACAGCAGTGTTTCCCCTGCTGTTTCTCCGGGAGTCCTGAGCAATTCTGCTTGGAAGCAGGATTCTTCAACCCACTGAGAGCCTGAGCAGCCTCTTCCAGCCTGGGCACCACACTGGGTGCTGCTGGTGTACAGGACCTGGAGGGGAGATGTGAGAAGGTCATGGTCACTGCTAAGGGTGGGCATGCTGGTCCATGCTGCTGAGACCAAGGCTCCGTGTCCAGTGCTGTGGTCTGACATGTCTGGCCTGTGTGCTTGGAGGTCTCTGAGTGGATGGCATGAGGCAGGGGCACAAGAGCTCCCATCAGGTTTTTGGCCAGGCAGTGGCCCAGAGATGCAGTGGGGTCAGTGGGCCTGGGCTGCTCTGCCAGTGGCTACAGGACTGTCCTGCCTCATCCGCCCTGGCACCGAGCTGGTCACCCATAACCATGGACAGACCCCTACCCAGTGACGTGATGCAAACCCCTCAGTGATGGGGAGCGCTGGGCAGCCCTGGGTAAGCTTTCCTGCCGTAGTTAGCCTCACTGTTAATTACACATAGGTCTGTAAGGTGCAGGGGGAGCAGCCGCCCATCCGGAGGGGCTGTCACTGTGCAGACCTTCCATCTCGGCCTGGCCCCAGCAGGCAGGGGACCTGCGTCCCAGCACTGCGATCTTGGGACCTTTCCCAGGGACTCTGTACAGGGGGTGAGCCCACGGCAGCAGGACCCCTGGTGCTGCAGCGTCCCGGCACCAGCTGCCCGGTGTTGGGGGTACTGAGGCCAGGTCCTCTCTCCCATCCTGTGTTTCCAACTACGAGCCAGCAGTTTGGCTCTATTTGCATGTCCAGGGGTCTCCCAGCTTGGCAGCTGGGCCATCTCCAGCGCCCACAAAGCCCTCTGTTAGTGCTCTCCCCCTCCAGAAGTACACACATAACAGCTGAGAGAGGCAGAGAGGGAGAGAAAAAGAGAGACAACGGCTTTGCCTCCACGCTTCCGTCCAGAGCAGTCTCCTAATGAGAAGAATATGGCTGCTAGTTAGCAGAGGGGTGTGTCCTGTAGGCTAAAATGAGATAGTTACACTGCACTGATTGAAGGTTGAGGTTAGAGGGCAGCACAATTATGTTCAGGAGATTCAAGGGCTCTGTTTGATGCGGCAGTTCTAAGCTCCCAGCCAGTGTCAGTAGTTTAGCTCAGGGTTTCTTTTTTTTTTTTTGTGGGCTAAAGACAGGAAGGATAAAAACTATGGGAATGAGTTGTTACTATTATTATAAAGTGGTGTGAGGGTTTTTTTTTGTTTAAACCACCAGTTCACCCCCCTTTTGCTTAACTGTTTCCTGATCATTATTTTTTAAGCTGCTTGGAGGGAAGAAGAGAGCATCCCCTTCCCCCTGGAGAGCGGCTCTGAATTTTCTCCCAGACTGGGAAGGTGATTTTATTGTGCCCACACTTCGGCTCACTTCTCTGACTGTGTATCAGGAAAGCAATTAGCAGTTCAGATTATGCCAAGGCTAAATTCTTTGTCTCAAAATCACAGGTTAAGAGTTGCAAAAGAACCTTAATTGTCTGGTGCCGAACTCAGTGTTTTTTCTGTGAGCATTTCCAGTGCTTAGGGGTGTTTATGGGGGAGTCTCTTGTGTTTCAAAAACCCTGCAGAGGTGCTGCCTTTTCCCAGCTTGCATGACTGTCCAGGCACTGCACCAGTGTCCAGGCACCGCACCAGTGTCCAGGCACTGCACCAATGTCCCCAGCCTCTCTCCCACCAGCCAGTTTGCTGCGTTGCAGGTGACTATGAATCCTCTCATGCATCCCAGGACAGTCCTGGTTGCTGTCAGCCTTCTCCACTGTCCTGTCCTCTAACCCGTCTGCAGCTCTGACATCTGCCCACACCCTTGTCCAGCCACCCACACTGCAGCAAGGGGAGGACTGCTCGCCTCCAACAGCAGCACATGGCAGCCCCATGCGCAAGAAGGCGGTTGCTCACTGCAAACTCCAGGGCTGTTGCTCACTCAGCAGCAGCACCCAGCTCTGCTGGGCCAAACACAGGGTGCCAGCCTGCCTGTGCAGCCACCCCCACCCCAAGGGATCATAGAATCAGTTAGGTTGGAAAAGACCTCTGGGATCAGCTAGTCCAACTTTCGTCCAACATCTCCCTAACCCTTAGACCATGTCTCGAAGCACCATATCTACCCGTTTTTTGAACACCTCCAGGGTTGGTGATTCCACCACCTCCCTGGGCAACCTGTTCCAATGGCTAACCAGTCTTTCAGTAAAGAACTTCTTCCTGATATCCAATCTAAACCTCCCCTAGCACAACTTGAGGCCATTACCTGTCATTAGTTACTTAGGAGAAGAGACCAGCACCAACCTCACCAGCCTCCTTTTAGGTAGTTGTAAAGAGCAATGAGATCTCC
>VZZY01005240.1:153572-177613 GCA_013400335.1 Eurystomus gularis | reverse complement strand
GCTGGGGGTTGTTGTGACCAAAGTGCATGACCTGGCACTTGGCTTTGTTAAGCCTCATACAATTGGCCTCAGCCCATCGATCCAGCCTGTCCAGATCACTTTGCAGAGCTTTCCTACCTTCAATCAGATCGACGAATGAAGCAGATGAACGAAGGGGCACCTGCCCCTTTCTCTCCTTGCCTGCTCCCCAGGGCCCGTCTCCTCAGTTGCACTTGTGTTCCAAGCCCACACTTTACGTTGCCTTTTGATCCAAGTGACAGCTTGCTTTATTTACTCTAATGGTTCTCAGTTTTAAATGTTAATTCCTCCCTGAAGAAAATGTCTTTTCAAGATGAGTTGCCCATCAGCAGGGATGTGGAGGGTCTGCTGGCACCCCCAGCCTGTGCGCAGAGCCAGGCGTTAACCCGACAGGCAAGAGCCCAGTAGGTGCAGGGGGCCATCAGGATCACCTCGGTCCCTGCCACCACCGTGGCCAGGCTGTCCAGGGGGTGCCGCATCAGCAGGCAGGGCTTGCCGGGACGGATGGACCCCTAACGTTGTGACTCGTCCCCGTGCAGCCCGTTTGGCACAGCGCCATGTGCTGCTGCCACAGCCCCCCCCCCGTCATCCCGGCTGCAATTAGGGGCTGATGGATTGTCCATGGGCGGGGGTCTCGGTACGGCCCCCGAAGGGGACGCAGCATGTGCGGAGACGGGCAGGGGTCCACTGGGCTGCTGCCGTCGAACAACAATTTCTAATCTTGATTGGAGAGGAGGGCAGTGGGCTGGGGGGGGGAGGAATCAGAGATAAATGTTAGCTCATTTCTTAAGTAATTAGTTACCTCCTCATCCCCATGTTGTAATTGTGAACAAGCTGTAATGTTTAATTAGTGTGTAAATGAAACCCCAATTTCATAATGGCTGCGGTGACAGCGCTAAGTGAGACAGGCACAGAAGGGGCCGCATTGTTTCAGCAGGAGATGAAGCTGTCGCCCAGCAAGCCGAGCGTCTCTGGGAGAAAATGGAAATGATAAACGAAGTGAGGCTAATTAGCAAAATCATACAGGCCCCACTGATGGTTCTCATCAAGGAGAGGTAATGAAGCGGGCGGGCCAAGCTGAGGGTGGATTAATTGGAGCTGATTCCTGCACATACAGATGCTGTAGAGCAGCGAACACAGGGATGCAAACTTCCCTTCTTTGCCTGTCCTGCCCTTCCCCAGGACGTGGCTGTGGGGAGAGCCTGCAGGGAGCAGGGACAACCCTGGGAGCTGGTCCTGGAGCAGGTAGGACACAGGTACAAGGAAAGCTCCCTGCCTGCGGGTGTCTGTGCAGAGACACATGGGCAGTCACCCCACGGAAAGCATGGTGTGAGAGCTCTGAAACATCAGAAAGCTGCTGCAGGGCTGGTTGGAACTAGATGATCTTTAGGGTCCCTTCCAACCCAAATGATTCTATGATAACCCTTCCTTAGCTCCTTTCAAGTCCCTCCTCCTCCACTGACTATTTTGAACACAGACATTCGGAGAGTAACTAAAGCACCTCAGTGTGATGGGGGCTGGGGAAGGGATGAATGCCCCCCCTGCTCATCCTCTGGGCAGGGGTCTCTGGAGACCTGGTGCCTGTGGCAGCCCAGTGCGGCAGCCAAGCCACAGCTCACTGCAGCGGGGGAACCTGGGGCGTCGTGGAGCTGAACTTTATCCTTTTGAGCTGTGTGAGAAATGCCCTTTCTACAGCTGCTGGTGCACAACCCTGATCACGTTGCATTACTTACTGACATTTCAGGGAGCACGTGGAGCCCTGCTCCTGGTGGGCTCGGCCCCAAATGCCCCATCCCCGCCATGGATGGGGGCTGGCTGTCTGCAGGCCAAGCTGCCCCCAGACCTGCTCTTTACCTGCTGCCAACTCAATATCAGAAGTGAGCAAAAGCCTTTCCAAGAAGAGAGGACAGCAATACCTGTCTGTCCAGGCTTACATCTGTCTGTCCAAGCAGGTTGCTTCTGACTGCACATGGAGGTATGGGACCATGAGCAGAGCTTTTCAGTGTCTCAGCCTCCTTTTCTGCCAAAAAATGGCAGAGTGAGCTGTCAGCTTGGCAAGTGCCAGTCCCTGGGATGTCCAGTGCTTGCCCAGAGTCACTCTGTCCCTCCCTCATGGCATCTCCAAGCCCCTCGCTGCCTCTCCTGCTGAGTAATGAGAGATTTCCCTTGGCCTCTGAGGGTTCTAAAGAGGGGCTGAGCAATATTATTTATTCAGTTGTTTACAGAAGCGTTTGATCGGGAATAGTTCTTCACTGCCAGCCTGTTGTGTATTATTCATTGCAATAATCTCTGCAGATTGTGATAAACTGTAACTGCGGCGGGGCAGCGTGTAGCTGGGCTCTGCTGCCACTGCTGCCTGCACCGGCCTCTAAAATATCGGCAGCTGCAATCATAAATCTCAATTTACAAGTGGGACTATTGCACGGGGAGTTATAGTTATACTAATGATTACTTCTCTGTCTTATTTTTCATGTTGCAACAGAGTAATAAATTTTTAAGAACAGGCTGGGCAAAGTGTCAGTGAAGCCTGCATGTCCTCTCACCATGCTGTCGGCAGAGAGCAGTGTTCCTCATCTCCCATGGGCATCTTGCTGGCCGGGCACCTGCCCCACTTCTCCAGGAGGTGATACAAAGTTCCCACTTTGTGTCCCCACACTGAAGGAGTAGTGGTAGAAAATCCTGGTGGGGGAGCAGGCTGGAACATCGCTTCAGGGTGAGGCCTGGCATGTGCTGTCCTGGAGAAGACACTTCATCTCCCTGCCTTAGTTTCCCTGCTGGGAGTGGGGGATGAGTCTTTCCTGCCCTGATGATGAACTAGTCTTTCTCAGTCAAACTGAGGAAATCCTGAGGCTGACAAGGCCAAGGGATAGGGATTTGATGACCAAGAGTGGACATGATGTTTGAGGGGTGCTTCCTGTCCCTGTAGCTCACCACTATCCCAGCTCTATGGCTTTCCCAGAGATGGAAGGGTGGGAGCTGCCTTTTCACAGATGGTGTGTCTGCACTGTGCCAACAGCATGGAAACAGGGTGATGGCTTGGATGGTCCCACCTGGAGGAAAGCCCCCCTTCCTGAGGGACAGCACAGATCAGCAGGAAGGCTCTGGATGGAGGAACCGAGACCCTGCTCCCATCCTCGTCTCTGAGCAACGACTCACAAGTGGGCGGAGATGTCTCTCCTGGGGGAGTCCCCATGGAGCACCCCCCAAAGACCAAATCCCTTCCCCAGAAGGCAGCGGTGGGACACGGGGTTCAGCGAGCATTTCCCAAGTGTTTATCACAGCTCCGAGGTCTGTGATGTGAGGCCTCTGATGGATGCCTCCATTCACAGACTTGACATTATGATGTACAGGGAGCCTAGAGACATATAGATTTTCAAAGTGGCCACTTTGAGCATAATTATAAATATCCAGCCTCTTTACATAGTGAATTGCTGCCAGGAAAAGAAGGGACCTGGGAGGGCTGAAATTCTGGCATCCAGGATTTCTTGAGAAAGGAGCCTTGGCAGAGGTTCTCCACCCATTTTGGGGTGCCAGGAAAGGATGGCCATTAAGGGATGGTGCTTTCCCATCCTGTGCCCCCCTGACAGCTCCTCCCCTCTTCCCCGTGGTGCTGGCAGTGTCTCTCACCAGGGGACATCTCCCAGGCACTGCCTAGGATTCTCTCCAGCACACTGCAACCTGATCTTAACCACTTCCAAGTGGCTGGCTTCCCTTCCAGATCATGGCCCAGAGCATCAAGGGCATGAGGCAGGCACTCCCAGTCTCTGTGCCTGATCCATGGCCCCAGGAACACAGCAAAGGAAAGATCTTCCCCTAGTTCATGGCCAACTCATCTCCTTTCACTTGCCTTTGGAGCTTCCCAGCCCATGCAGGGCTGGGGCTCGGCATGGAGGGACCAGTTTTCAGGCGAGCAGTACAAGATCCCTCCAGTAGGATGGGTGCTGGATGCCAGCCCTGCAGCTGAGACCCAGGCAGAGTCAAGAGCACTCCTGCACGTCCCCTTGGACCCACAGGCTCATAGAAAAAAGGCAACTGTCCTGGAGGAAACCATCTAGAAGTCCCTTTATCATACTTTTCTCTTGTGGTTTGGGTGGCATCAGAGCATCACCACTTCCTTCTCAATGCTGGAGCTGTGGTGAGCGTGCCCCGGGGAGGGTATCTGCAGGCAGTGGTGTGTCTGTCGCTGTACACAGATGTATCGGTTCAAACAGACGTCATTCATCGCCTTCCCCAGCTTGGGACTGGGACACACTGGAACATCACAGGGAAAAATGAAGGGGGTGTTTGAGGATTTGTGTTCTGTTTGCAAGCAGGGTCAGGAGGAGAGGAAGTCAAAGAAGAAAATTGGAGCTGAATTGAAATCAATGGCAGGTAGAGATTAGAGTGTTGCCCCAATTAACTGCAGAGAGCTGAGGGGGGGCAGGAGGAGGGCTCTGGCTCTCCAGGTTAGGACCCTCAGCAGACTCTGGTTCCGATCCATAGAGATGTGAGTGCCCCAGACAAACAGGGACTGTGGCCAGGTGCTGGGATCAGGGCATTGGGCCAAGGGCTTGCTGGTGGGCAAGGGCTGGAGTAGTCAAAGGCTGCAGACGGCAGCAGGAGACCTAAGTAATTTGATGTTGGATTGAATCCCACTCCCTCCTTCATTCTTTGAGTGTCTTGCCAGGCTCAGTCTGCCTCCCCATCCCCATCCCAGCTCTTTGTCCTCATTTCCTTGTCCTGGTCATTTCCCCCATTTCTCTGGTATCACCTCAGCTCCCCCCACCACCAGCCCCACTAATTCCACGTCACCGTTTCCTCTTGCTCTGACTCCAGCTCTTGTTGGTGCAAGTGTCTCAATGGAGCAGTTTCCTCTGTTGTACTTCCTGGGGAAGTCATCGGGCACCTGGAGAGCCAAGTCCCCACACTCCGCACAGGTGCCTGGAGCCGGTGCCAGGGAGTTGCAGCGGCTGGGAGCAGGGGCCAGCCCAGGGCTGTGTGTCAGCGCACGTGCGGCTGCTCGGGGCTGCGGGCGGCTGCTCGGGGCTGTGGGCAGGACTGGCTTTGCCCAAAGTTGGCAGGGTTCTGATGGGAAATCCAAAATGCTCCCTGAGCCCAAAATCACCTTCCTGACAGACTTCAAGGCTTTGTTCTGAAACGTCTGGACACACACAAAAGAAACCCACAGCTACAAGTAGCTGGAATTTAAGGGAAATAGCAACACATTTTTCATTCTTGTTGATGGCGATGTATTAACGGTTCAGGCTGGAATTTCCTGGGGAAAATATTCTGTGTGGGTCGGACATCCAGCATGGAGTATCTCAGCCAAATCACTAAACTTTGGGGAAAATCAGGGCAGGTTGTGTCAGAGCCAGGAAGATCCACCAGCCTCTCTTTTTCCCCAACCCACACCCCACAATGAGCTCCTGGGGCTGGGGCAGCCAGGAATTCAGCTCCTGTGGCCCCAGGCCCACAGGGATGGGGCTTTGCTCTCTGCAGCAGCCCTGTGCACTGCAGCATGTTGCACATCACCCAAGGAACATTAATTAACATTGCTGGAAGATCTTAGAAAAGGTGCAATTTGAATGATCTGGCACCGCAGTCATTCAGATGCTGAGTTAATTCAATCCTTGCACACAGTGCTCCTACAGATTGTTGGCTTTAAACAAACAGCAGTGACAGATTTGTTGCTGCAGAAATGTGGTCATTAAGTCGGGAGCGTGTGTTTGACCTGAAAGCGATTGAGTGATGGATGCAAGTCATTTTAAAGCTGCAGCAGCCAAAAGGATGCGCCTTTTGGAGAGCAATCTTGCATCTGAGGAATGTAAATAATTTAAACAAACAAGTAAAGTAAGGTGAAAGCACTACCGTTGTGTGACGGCACTAAATGCAAAGCAGGGCAGTGCTGATGTCTCTGTGGAGGAGGAGAGCTTCTCTGTATGGTGCTGGGGTACAGGGGTGCAAGGTGACAGCTTTGGGGCTATCTCTGGGTATAAATGGTACCAACCGAGCTCACATCCCTTAAACCATTGCTTGTGGGAGATGCGCACCCACCGTTCTCTGAGTGCAAGCATCGCGAGCACCACGGGATCCCCAAGGAATGGGGAACGGAGTGGCTTGATGGAGGTCACCCTGATGTCCTGGTGATGCAGGACTCAAGTGTCCTGCAGTGTGGGACTGTCCCGCTCCAGCCATTCCTCTCATCAAGCCAAAGAAGCCTGATACTCTCCAGGCTTCCAGCTCTGGCTGGTTTGGTCCAACAAGGGTGCCTTGGGGAGCCAGGAGCTCAGCACATTCTTGGGCTGCTGCTCCGTGCCAGCCTTGCTCTGAGCCGTCCTCTCACTGCTGTTGATGATCCTCTCGCCCACAGGCTGTGAGCTGGGAGGGAGCATTAGAGCTGCACCGGTCACGTTGCATGGGTCTGCGCCTTCCGACACTGGAATTGGCATCCCAGTAATGAGCCTGGTAGTTACTGTGCATTGGAAGCAGCCATTGCTTAAGCCTCAATATCTCGGCCATTTAATTTAATGGGGTTTTTTAAATACCAAAAGCAATTAAGTTCACATTGTGAGCTAATCGCCTACAAAATTTCATTTCAAAAATGCTCAGACTGTTTGTGAGAGAATTGCTGTAAAGAGACCCAAATATGCCACCATGTCTGTCCGTTTGTCCTTCTTTACCTTCCCTCTTTCCCGGCCAGAGCCCGGCAGACTTCTGAAAAGGAAACAATCACGTTCTCAGTCTTCTGCCTTTCTGGCAGGTTTTTCCACAGTGTGAATTATAGATGTGTAAATTAAATGCCAAAGATTGGTGATGGTTATAGTGCATAGCTGGTACCAAAGGAGTGAAAAAGAGGGATTTAAGGGCTGGCTGATGGGCAAGAGCCAGATTACCATTGTTGGGGAGCGAGTGGGCACACAGCCATGTACCTGGGCCAGGAGGAGATGTTGGGACCTCTGCCCATAAGTGTGTGTTACCCATTGTCTTGAGGCTGTGTGTCTGTGCTGCTGTACCTGGGGGTGTCCGTGGTGCCTGAGCAGAAGCACCCAAACCTTGCAAAAAACTTTTTTTTTTTTGAAAGACTGTCCTGGGCAAGTTATTTGCAGAGCGTCCACCCCATCGCTCGGTGGCTCACCCCACATGCCTGCCTCCCTGCTATTCCTCCAGCCCCGGTGGCCCCAGCCCACAGCATCTGTCCACGGCAGCCCCCACAGGGGCCAGCTTGCCTGTAGCTTCACGGCTTTATCAGATCGGAGAAGAGCCAGAGGTCTTTGCCAGAGATTACTTGTTCTCCTAAACAGCCGTGTTACTGAATACGGAATAATCCCCCCTCGACAGCCATCTGGGGGTTTCGTTTCCTGCACTGTGGCTATCGTGTTAACAGTCTCTCCTTAAAGCACCTTTGCTGGCTGAGCCACCTGCATGCTGCCTGTCACCCCGCCGGCACCATGGGCAGGGGCACGCTCTGCACCATGCCCCACCAAGCTGCCTGCCCCATCTCGGATGTAGCATTGCCTGGACCGGATGCCCCTTGCCATCCTCCCCGGCCAGGTTCCCTGGCCAGCAGCGGGGAGGTGATTTATGGAGTCCCATGCGCACCCGGTGAGTCCAGCTCTCTGCATTTCAGGGAGATCCATCGCACGGGGAGGGGAGGTCACCGCGTTGCAGGTTTGCTAACCTTGCCCGCTTATTAAAAATGGTAAAAGCCTCCCTCAGGACTCATGAAGTATAGATCCAGAGAGCTCCATATGCTGTTCCCCTTAATGAGATGTCTGCCTGAAGAGCAATAGCAAAACACACCATCCAGTTCAGGGTCCCTATAGCTAGATGGCCTGGCTGTAAACAGAGCCGTCCGTCTTAATGGGCTATCGTGTAAAAACTTCTCCCAGTCAATAAATCAAAGGGGCTCCATTTATATCATGTGCTGCCTTCACTATTAGGCTGCCTCTGGATGGCATGTTCCGATACAGAGCTCCCCAGGATGACCAGGCGAGGCCAGAGGCTCTAATGGGCATTTAATTTAGGCTTACTCTTGCTGATACCAACGCAGAGCTCAGCAGCTGCGGCTCAGGAGGGCAACTACCGTGGTCTGGGATGGCCCTGCTGTGAGGGAAAGGGCACCCACGGATCAGGACATGGCTGACATCACCTTACCTGCCTTGCTGGGTAGGAGCAGAGTGTACAGGGGACACCTGGGGAGCTGCCAGGGACTGGACCCACCCTGGGAAGGGGTGCATGTGGGGCTGGCGAGCACCCCTGCTCGCCTGGGAGCGGCAGCAGCAGCCTGGCGCAGGTATTTTTCATTCCCTCCCTTGTGCTGCTCGGATGCCACCGGAGGGAAGTTCCGCTCCAGCCACCATCCCAGGCAGAGATATTAGTCCTCATTACTAATTAAAGGAAGCAGGAGTAATTGACGGATGGTGGATGGCAGGGGAGCCGGTGTGATGAACAGCCCCTGTCCCTGTGCCGGGGACGCATGCTGAGCGCTACCTGTTAGCTACAAATAAACAAACCTGATAAATAATAAATAGTTTGAGAAGAGTGGCCGAGCATTATTTAAATTAATAGGGATTAGAGGGAGAGGCCTGAAAGAGCATTCCTCCGGATGAGCTATCCCCGGACGGGCAGGGACTCATTTGTTGGAGGCTGGAGTAAACAAGGAGATGGGGAGGATTCATCACAGCGGGGCCTCACGGCGCTGCTCGGGCTTGTAAAGGCATGGCCACGCTTTTCCTGGCCACCCCTGCACCAGGGCTCCCCGAGCTCCCTGCCACCTCGCCAGCATCACCAGGCTGTGGCGCCACCCGTGCCAGGCTGGGATGTGGGGTGCCGTGGGGAGCCGGGGTGCTGCAGCAGGGCAGTGGGGAGCTGATGCTCAGCGCTGGCATGGCTGCCAGCAGGGTCCTGTACCCCACAGGTTTTCCCAGTCAGGTTGATGGTCACCGAGCTGTGTGGCAGCAGCTGCCTGCCACGGTTTGGTCCCAGCCAGTGAATCCAGCTGCTGGGGAGTCTCTCCTCACCCCCTGACTTTTGGGTAACCCCATCCCTGCTCAGAGCTGGGAGGCTGGGGGTGGCAGAAGGAGGAGGATGCTGGAGAAGGGGGAGAGGAGAGGGCGGGTGCTCTGCTCGCTATCACATCTACTCCATCTTATCGCCACGGTAATTTGATGATAAAAAATAATCCGAGGCTGGAAAGGAAACATGTGTAGCGGAGTAAAGATTGAATGTAGGTGGATTGTGCCCTGGGGCGGCAGCTGGGAGATAGAAGGAAATGTCCTTCTGTTTGACATACTGCCGAGATGCGNCCTCCGCCTGCACCCGCCATGTCCGCTGGCACCCTGTGGGGTGCTGCCCCCCACCCTCGGCCCCACAGCTTGCTCCTGGCGTGCTTCTGATTTATTTTTTTTTTTCCCTTTGGTTATGCTTCACAACTCATTTTATCAGCTGTCAGTAGCCAAATGTCTTTTTTAAGGAGTGGGTTATAGCCACTAATGTACTGAATGCTATTGCACTGGCTGCAGTTAGTGTTCCACAGCTAAATTACTATAATTAATGTTCCACTAGAACTGTTTGTAACAGGCGGCTGGGGGAGCCCCAGGTCTGGGCTTTCACAGCCACTGAATTATCTCTCCTCCCTGGAGAAAGAGCCTCTCACAAGGGGAGGGCTGAGGTCAGCATCGGGACAGGCAGGCACAAGCTCCAGTGCACGGGGGGGCCCAGGAGCAATTCCCATGGCACGGACCCCTCCCTGTACCCCTGTCTCTGGGTGCACAGTGGGCTGCAGTGATGCTCCTGGCTGGGATGCGCCGCGACACCGCAGCATTGGCCACCAGCCCCAGGCCTGCGCTTGCCGCCCTCCACAAGTTGCCTTATGAAGATGAAATGCAGTGCCTAGAGAAAAGCTCCCAAAATTCACCAAGGGCACTCGGTGGAGATGTTTCCCCCATGCCAGGCAGAGCACCTCTGCATGGCCCAGCAGGGTAGAGCCTGTGGATGCAGCAAGGCTGCACCCAAAATCATCCCTGCTCCCCTTTCACCTCCCAGTGAGGCCGGAGGTGCAGGGGAAAAAAATTTGCTCCGTGGGCAAGGAGGCAAGCACACACCCCTTGTTTCGCTAAACGGGTTCGTTCAATACCTGCAACAAACAGATTAGCCGGGGCTTTATCAGGGACAAGAGAAGGGAGAGCAATGTGATAATGGTTTTCAGCAAATCCTTGGGCTGTCACAGATTAGAGTGGCCGTGGCAGGAGCATTATCAGCCCTTTCCTCCTCTCCCCATCGCCTCCCCCTTTGTCTCCTCTCGCCATCGGATTTCTCCAGCCAATCTATCCCGGCAAGAGCCAGGCAGATACAAGAAGAAGTCGGTTTCCATCTGATCCGCGATTGGTTTTTCCCGGCAGCCGATCCGTGTCGCGGCATCGATCCGCAGCCCNCCCCCCCCCCCCCCCCCCCACTCGTCACCTTGCGTGTCTGGAGAGGAAGGTGGTGGAGGGAAGGGGGGTCAGGGGGCTACACTTTAAACTTGCCATGTGCCATTGATCCACAGGCAGGAGCATGGCCAGGCTGGAGGGGCACAGGCCGCCTGCCCTCATCACAGGAGTTTAAATGGCTGTGACCTTCTGATTAAAGGAGAGGAATGGCTTCAGAGGGATGGCAGGAGGAAGGGGCCAAGCCCTGGTCCCCGGGGAGGGTGGCCAGGAGCTGCCCAGCCTCACTGTCCCCCCAGGAAGCAGCTCTGTGAGAGTGGCACTGGGGCACTGGCAGCCTGCCGGGAGCTCTCCTCTCTTAGGGGGGACACCCACTGCCCCCACATGCCCATTTCTGCTCCCTGGCTGTCTGTGCTACACAGCAGTACAGCCGGGCACGACTAGGAGTTCTGGTGGGTCCTGTTGGGTTAACCCCAATGGGTGGGTGGCTTTCTCAGGAGACTTGAAGCTGCAGGAGGTCACTTTTTACTTCTGGAGGTTGAAGACAAGGCTGCCCTTCATCCTGATGACTATGGCCAGGGCCTCCTGAGGGCTGCTGGCCAGCATTGAGGCACAGGAGTTTGCTGAGACACCTGCAGATGCTTAGAGGCTGTTTCCCAATAGGCAGGGCAGCCATGCTGTGCCACACAGGGTCCAGCATCCTTGAGGTCAAGCTGGGAAGGCCTGGTGTGACCATCTGTGCCACTTGCCAGCTCCCTGTACCCCCCTACGCGGCTCCTGCTGGGATTGAGCCGTGAGAGCTCTGCCTCATCTCGCCTTCCCCTCACCCGAGGGACGGTGGGTGGGTGGGTGGGAGGGCAGGAGGGGATATAACAAGTAATGGCCCCAAGTGTGGAAACAGTGTTAATAAAGTGTATTTCACTTTTAATTTTGGCATATAATGTAATGATCTTTTTTAAGGTCCTATCATATTATCTGCATGACTAGATTATTGAGTCTTCATCATCTCCAGATAAATTTATGACCAGGATGATGCTTGGAATTTATTATCAGTCAATAGAGCTCAATACTGTAACAAGGCGTGTAATAAGATATACATATTTAATGATCCGGAGTAAAACAGCCCCGCTAATGGGCAGGATGAGACGGAGGCTGGAGTGTTAATTTCCATCCCCTGCCCCTTTCCGCCAGAGCCTGCACGTTCAGACGGGACACGGCTCCAGGGTCCCGCGCATTGCCGGGAGCAGGGATGGGCTCTGGATGCAGGGGAGCCCAGCCCTCGTGCCGCCGTGGCTGGGAGCACATGCCTGCCGCGCGTACGCGTTAGTGGGAGGGCGTGTGAGCTGGCTGCGGGCGAGGTGCAGGTCTGCCTCGCTCACAGCTCATGGGACAGGGCTTTGCAGGTCTGGCTGACGTCCCTGTCTGCGCCATGAGCGGTCCTGGCATGTCTGCCTCGTGTGCGGCTCCCTCCAGCCCGGCAGTCTGGGTGAGAGTTGCACAAAGCCACCACTCCAGCAGCCGCTGAGATGTCTGGCAAAGCCAACTCGGCGCTTTTCATGTTTCAGAGGCGAGCCTGAAATCCTGCTTCTTGGACAGTGCAGAGCTCTTTGGCTCAACAAGGGGAGCTTAACTGCAGAGCTGAGGTGGACAGCCAGCCAGCCCCTGTCCCCACCGTGCAAGGATGCCTCTGGCCCAGCAAAGCCCTTGGTGGGGCCACAGTCCCGTGCGAGCTGCGCTGGTGGTGCCATGGGGGCAGATCCCTCATGCTCGTGCTCGCCCGGCTGTGTTCCTGGCAGGAGAGCGGCAGCACCGGGGCGGTTGGTGTGCCGAAACACCCCGGCCCTGCAGGCAGCCACCCGCGGACAGAGCCGAATTGAACGGGGACCCGTCTCCCTCGCCAGGTTACATTTTGAGCTGCCAGTGCTGATTTTTCCAGCCCTTTGGGATGTTATTAAATTAGTTTCCTAGGACTTTTAATAAGCACTTTTGATGCCTTTGAAGCGTGCGGCTTTGTGGCAAGATTACAGTCCCGCATCCATCTCACTGGGAGAGAAACAATGGCAGCAGGGCTGGCTTTTGATCTCTCCTCCAGAAAGCGAGAGAGGGTTTGTGTGAGACAAAGAGGTGAGCTGCTGATTTGGAGCTAATGTTTAAAAATAGGTAGGTCTCCCTCCAAGATAAAGAGACCTGCCCTTCTCTGTGTAATCGCCTGCCTCTGCCTCGCTGGACCTGCAGAAACACAGCTCGCTTTATTTGAAGGCTTCGAGTGCAGCACCACAGTTTGATTCTGGGTCCTTTTAAAGCAATAACTAGGCCATCTGACCAAGCTTTAAAGAGCTGGAGAACTTTCCATTAGGACTCGCCACACACTCTCGGCAGCACTGGAATTGCATCCTTGCCTTTTATTTCCTTTCTCTGACATCTCGTGTCACTCACAGGCAGGAGAAACTCAGCTTTATAAACTGTTATCATTTCTCCCTTGAAATTTCTCCCTAATTAGGGTCCCAATCCCAGTGGTGGGACTGGGTGTCAGGAGCTGGACATGGAGCAGAGCCAACAGCCAGGCAGTGGTGGGGGGATTGCGGGGCTCGAAATGCTCTGCAAAACCCCAGAGTGGGTTGGCCTTCTGCTGCCCTAAATACACCCTCCATCAGAGCAGGGCATGGCAGAGGCGTGGCAGCAGGCAGAGGAGATCTGGAGGCAGGGACATCATGCCTCCAGATGCTGGGGACCAGCAGGAAGGCAGACCCAATTGCTCCCTGCAGCCTGGGGGCCTCCTGGCCCCCGGGAGGTATCAGCCAAGGGCAGGGAGACGGCATCTCCCATGTCTCTCCCTGCAGCTCCCACACAGCAGAACCAGAACCACCGTTCCTGCCGTGCTGAGCATCTGTGTGTCCAGCCCTGGTGCTGGCTCTGGCAGGGACCATCGGGTGAGTTACACACCACGAGTACCTGGCTCCGGCCAGGCATGCCGTCGCCGCAGGGAGAAAAGGCATCAAGGGAGCCGAATTCCCTTTATCTGTGGATAACTACTGCTACCTTTAACAGCCTGGAATAAACTAGCCATAAATATCATGATCATAAGTGCTTAGATGTGGCAACTTTACACTGAACAGAGGTTTTAACCTTCCCTACGGAGGATATCCAGCTCTACATCGCTGACTATTTCCATCCAGCCGCATGACCAAAGACAAGCACTAGGTGAGCTGCTCAGAGCAACCTGGTCTAGCGGGAGGTGTCCCTGCCTGTGGCAGGGGGGTTGGAACTAGGTGGTCTTCAAGGTCCCTTCCAATCCAACCCATTCTGTGATTCTATCAGCCTGCTTGCAGGGCCTGTCTGCTGCTGCCATGTGTCCTGCTGGAGGGGCCAGGAAGCAGCCGTCCCACCACACGCTGCCTGCCTGCCCTATGCCTGCTCTGGGATGTGCAGTGGGAGAAGGGGCAATGGGGCAGTCCCTGGAGCCCTGCCTGTGGCATGAAGCCCCAGCACCCTGGCAGGGCTGCCTGCTCCCCCAGCACCCCCCAACGTCCCCAGGAACCTGCTCCAGTGGCAGTGATGATCCCAGCTGTGCAGGCAGGGCAAAGGCAGAGCCTGGTGGTGGCATGCCATGGGCTGGGCAGCGTTGCTACAGCAGCATCCCGGCTCCCGTCTGTCCCCTGGACTTCTCTCTTGCTCTGGTACTGGTGGGGCTGAGTGTGCTGGCAGTGCTGCTGCCCGCTCACCTCCCCTGCCTGTGCCATCCCCTTCTGGCAGCTGCCCACAGCCCTGCAGTCTGCCCAGGCTGGTCGAGGTGATGAGGATGTTGCATCTGTTGAGCCATCCCGTGGGGTTCCCAGCCTCCTCCCTCACCACACTTTGCTTTTGCACCTCTGGCTGTGCTCGAGCAGCGCCTGTGGGCAGGGACCCTCCATCCACATTGCAGAGATGCTTTTCCCTGGCATCCAGCACAGCTGGGAGGAGGAGATGCCAAGACCATCTCTGCCCTGTCCTGTCCCCAGGTCCAGCTGGGTCTCCCTGGTCACCCCATCCACAGCAGGCAGGAGTCTGCTGCCCTCTCCCCCTTGCCACCGTCCTTTTCGTCCTCTAAAGAAGCAGCAATGTTGGAGCCTGTGGTTTACTGGGCTCCTGTGGTGACTCACCTCCCATTCACACCCACAGAGCCCTGGACAGGGGGGTCCTGAGCCATCAACTTCTGCAGGAACTTGTCACTGTCACCTTGTCCCTGAGCCAGGCCAGGTGTCCCATACCAGCCCCGGAGTGAGGAGGCAGCTTGCATCCTCCCCGCACCTCACCAGTGGCCCACCGTGACTTGTATTTTGCACAGCGACTTTCAGGAGAGCTGTAAAACACTTGGACGAGTTAAATAATACACGACAGTGTACGGTATAAATTACAGGAAGCCAGCGGTGGAGCGACATTGTATGCTGAATAAATTAAAGGCTGCGTGACTTACAGGCGAGATTGATCTCCTGCCGAGCATTTTGTTTAGTGACGTGCTTGTCATAAGGGAGAGCTAATTACGGGTGCGGAGGCGCGCGGCTCCGCAGCTGGGGCGTACGGCGCAAACTGGGCTTCCGAATGTCAGCGGGGTCTCCACACTTCCAGGATTTGCTCTTTCCAAGGCCAGCCACGTGCCAGGTCCCCGTTAGCTGGGTGCCAGCTCTGTCCCTGGGGCCACCCAGCTCTGTTGCAGCCCAGGGCAAAGGACTGTGCTGCCATGGGGAGCTGCCAGGGTCTGACAGCTCGGAGGACACAGCCGGCCAGTGGCTCTGGGGTCTGCCCTGGGCAAGGACGGGTGTTGGGGCTGCCTCAGCAGCAGGCTCACAGGGGCATGGAGGTGCCCCATCCCAAGCCTGTTCCCCATGGAGCAGCACCATGCTGGAGTGCATCCTTTCCTCCTGTGCCTGGTTGGAGCCGGTGCTGCCTCCCCTTGTCCTCCAGCACTGCTCACAAGGTGACACAGGGACCCCGCCAGTGTGGAGGGACCCAGGGCTGGCTGAGCAGAGCTGACAGATGCAGGGATGATTTGGGGGCTGAATAGTATAAATTTCTATAAAAAGGCAAAACCTTGTTGGAAATTAGGTAGGAGTTTTGTAATAGAGGTTGCTGCCATGAGCTACCAAGAGAGGAGGGAAGTATTCTTGAGGGCACTGTTTGGGCTGGATAATTTTGGGGAAGACACGTTTTACCTGCAGGGACACAGAAGTCAGGTAAGAGGCTGGGGTGCAGCTGGGTGTCCAGCTGCCAACTTTAACCACCAAACTCAGGCCTGAGTTTGGAGGCTTATCCTGCCGGGCTCCTCCTGTGGGCAGCAGAGCAGGGATGATTCCCATGCAGCATCACCCCTGCCAGGAGCTGTCCCCCCACAGCCAAGTGATGCCAGGCAGGCGGTGTGCCACCAGCGAGGCCATGGCAGAGGCTGTGCCACAGGGCCGGCGGAGGCGACACCTCCCTGGGCTGGAGGGAGTGCTTTGGGGCGAGCTGGCCGGCGAGATGCGCTCCCCTCCGGCTCGGCTCGGCCGGCTCGGCGGCTGTCTGTCACCCGGCGGGATTATGAGTAGTGAGCGTAATGCATCGGCGTATGAATAGGGTTGTCTGGCTGATGGTGATGTATCGTTTTTCATTACTGCCTCTCAAGCCCTCCCTGCTCCACGTGTGGAAATTCTATTTATTCCCTAATTTGTAAAAATTCCCTCCTTATCTGATACCAATCAGGGAGGGGTAATTGGCTCTCCAGGGCTAGCGGCTGGGGTCCTGATGAAGAGATATGTGTGTCTGCTCTGGCTGTCCAGGCACCCTGCCCTGCTGCACCAGCGACATGGGCCACAATTAATAATGATTTGCAAATGGCAGACAAGCAATAACGCAGAAAGATGTCCAGCCAGCCTCCTGCCCGCCCCTTAATTTCCTTCTGTAATATAAATGGCACAGGAATGAAAATCCAGCGCTATAAATTCTGAAATTAGTTATTCACCATAATAAATGGTTCCCTTTTTGGTGCGTGTCCCCCCCATCCTTCTCCCCTGACCCNTTGCCCGCTACCTACTTCATTTGAGTCCTAATATGCAAATGCTGTAATTTAACGGGATGGTGAAGTTGATTTTCATGTTAACTTAATTACTTTGATTTATGAAGGGCTGGGATGCAGACACGGCTCCATCCTTACCCACCTCCCACCCTGGCCCCTCTGCGGTCCCACTGACCTGCCGCCTCTCTTCCCTTGTCTTCTCTTTTCTCAGTCTTCCCTTCCTCTTCTTCCCCAAGTTCAGTGTTTTATTAGCTGCCTTTAAGTGGACATAAGTCCTCGCGACAATCGCATGATGCGGAGGACAAATTCCCCGTCCTGCCTTGTTTAATCGTGCCTGGATAATGGATGTATAATTGACTCATTTGAATGCTTTTGCCTACAGGAGTGCAGAGCATTAAATGTTTGATTGCCTTAATTTCCAAACAGATCATTATCCCCTTCTTACCCGCTCTTAATAAACACTTTATGAGGATTTTTTTTTTGTAAAGGAAAAAAAATCTCCACTCCTCGTACTTCTCTGAAGTGATAAACTCTAATTAAGTCTAATATTTAAAAATATGGTAATGGTGACTTGTTTGAATAAGTGGCCTGCATTTCCATAATTTCATTATTACGTAAAACACGCTAATTATTTGAAGTGTGCTTATTACTAAAAGAGAAATCTCCTTCTAATAAAGATGAAATTGGCTTTTTTCTCTGTATTGCCGCACACGCCGCTCCCCTTCCCTCCCGGCCGGTGAGCGGCCACAGCCGGGAGCGGGGCGATGGCAGCGCTCGCTTTGTTTGCCCAGGGATGCCTGTGGGGCTGCTGGATGTGCGGGGACAGTCACAGGGGCTGGCAGATAACCAAGGGTTCGGCTCACCCTGTGCCACCCTCCATCCCAGCAGCACTGGTGTCCTTTTGGCTCATGGGCTCCAGGAGCTGTTGGGGATGATGCGAGAGAGCTCAGCCCTAGCTACCGTCCTCTCCAGCTGGGATGCTCCTGATCTTGGGGTCCCCATGCACGGCATCGCCTGTACCAGCCCATCTGGCAGCCTGCAGGGCTGGTCGGTTTCTTGGCAGCCGAGTGTCTTGTGGTGCTGTGTCCTCCTGTCCACCCAGCCCTGGGAGGGGGCCAGCGTGGCGGGTGTCTGATGGTGGTCCCCAGCATGGAGGACCAGAGGAAGCATCCCATCACCCTTGGGGTGACAGTGGCCCACCCAGACAGGAGGAAGCAGGGCCCTGGGGTGGCAGTTTGAATGCCAGGACAGGTCCCCTCTGCTGTGCTCATCTACCTGGCTGCTACCTGGGGACACCCAGCAGCGTCACCTCCCTGTAGACCTGGGAACTGCCAGAGACAGGCCCTCCTGCTCCAGCATCCCTGCTTGGGTGACCTGGATTTGGAGGTGTCACTGACCCCGGTGTGCAGGGGGTGGGGTGAGCATCCTGTGCCCCCAGGGCAGGGACAGCAACAGGTTGAGGGAGGACAAGTATTAATTGTGTCCAAACCATCTTTAAGGCCTGTGTGGGTGCTCTGTGGTGGGGCAGGCAGGGGAGGCACTGGGATGAAGTCAATATAAAACTAATTTTCTTTTCTTCGTGAAGAAATGAGGTGTGTGGCAGTAACGTAATTGCAGATAATGAGGTAAGTTATTCTTCATATTCTGCACGTCGCTGTCAGCTCCACCTAATATATCTGCCGGCTGTGTGGGGCACGCAGAGCCCCTTGCCCCACACACAGGATTATGAGGCCATTCATCTGGGAGCAGTCCAGCAGGACCATCCCCAGTGTCCCCACGGATCCCTTCGGGCTGGGAGCGCTGGGCTCTCCCATGTCCTTGTCACTGCTGCATCTGGGCATCCCAGCACTGCAAGGATGCAGCTCAGACACAGCTGCCGCCCAGCTCCAGCACGGGTAGGGCGAGAGGCCGTGAGAGCCTGGCTCCCCGTGTCCAGCAAGTACCATCACTCCTTGTTCCTGATGGCTGTCCCCTTCTGGGGACGTGCCCACTCCTGGGGAGCAGCGCAGCCCACGGTGGGGACACAGCACCCAGCGTTCCCCATTGCCAGGGACACCAGCAGCAGTGCCGGGCTGTGTGGGGACCGCACGGCTCCCGCCGGTCAGAAGGCCACCTGCTGTCACCCAGGTCAGCAGCGGGGGAGACGCAGGGCGGTGGTGGCCAGGCAGCCTGTTTCCGCTTTGCAGGGAACTATTATACAAAGGCAGCGGTGATATTATTCATTAACAGTAATCTGCCATTAGAACATTGACAAATGGCCCCTCGTCGCCTGAGCATCAGTTCTTGTACAGCCCATAAAGCATGGGGACAGTTTAAATATGGACCTGCTCAGCTCCGGCCGGGGGTGATCCGTCTTCCCGGCCATAGCACAGGTGCAGCGGGGCTGTCTCCAAATGAGCACATTTAGGGGGGGCCCTGCGCTCCCCCAGTCACCCACAGCCCGCCCAGGCAGCCGCCGGGACGGGAAAGCTCACTCCTTGCACCGCCTGCACCTCAGCCCAGCGCACAGCGGCTGCGGCAGCGCTTGGCCCTCGGTGGTGTCGGGAGGGTCTGGTCCCATGGGTAGGCAGGAAGGAGATGGGGGAAATGCCGCCAGGACAGTGGAAATAAGGACGTGGCCCCTTCCCCTCTTTGTGGTCCCCAGGGTGGGTGCAGAGGTGATGGTCTCCCCAGGTGAGCATTACTCCTCCTGGCAGCCTGTTCTGGTGGCATGGCCACGTCGTGCTGCGGCTGTGGGCCAGCCTCCTGCTACCAAAATCCTCCAGCTCATCCTGGTGTCACAGCGGTGCTGCTTTGCAGCGGCTGGAGGGAGGATGCACACCAGGTGAGGAGCCCAGCGCTGCAGGCTGGGCGGTTTCTGCCTCCATCCCAGCAGAGGAGCGTGGTGGGAACTGACCCCCTCCAAGGACAAGGACAGTGAGTGATGCTGAGTGGCAGCAAACTCCAGCCTTAATTAAAAGGCGGGTCCTGCTGCCCCACTTGTGTGCATGGGCCACTGTCCCTGACTGTCACCACAGCCCAGAGCTTGGCAAGACATAGAGAGGGCCAGGACGTGGGTGTTGCAGTGGGTAACGCTAAAACACCGGGTGGGAGGGTTAAAACCCAGCAGGGCTAAACCAGCCAGAACCCTGGGAGGCTGGGGCCACACATCACCCCCTCTGCACTGGCAGCCTGGCCAAGGAGGGTCCCAGCGCCGGGACCCAGCACCTCTGGGCAAGCTCAAGCCGGCCGTCCTGGGGCCGCTGCGGGGGGACGTGGGGTGACGCTCAAGCAGCACGACAAGGCGAGGGGCAGGAGGCAGGGCAGAGCCGCCGCTCCCTTTGCAGGAGGCAGGATAACCCCAGGCTGACCCCTTTCACACACACCGCACAACACCCCTAAATCAATTGCATCTTATTATTACAATATCAATATACAATATTCCTACAATAACACCATTGATTTTCTACTCAGAGGCTGCACCTAAGTCTGTTTTAAAGAGGAGGGAGTTAATAGTGCCCTCATTAAAAATCTATAGATTACCCCCCACCCCCAAAAAAGAAAAAGCAGTTTATATTCATTAGGGCTATTGAATATAAAGTAATATGTTTGTGTAGGACATTGGAGTAATGTGATAATCCGTCCGCATATCAGGGAGAAATCCACTTAGCAACCCTGTCAGCTTGACAAGAAAAATGTGCCCATAAAGTCGGGAATACATTGAGGGAGCGAGCGCGAGGCGAGCGGGGCGTGCGTGCGAGCGCGCGCCTGTGCGGCACCCGCAGAGCCACCGTCACCTCAGCCACACGCACCCCTGCCTGCACGTGGGGACCCCCACGGGCACCTCAACAGCCCCTGGAGGTGTCTAGGGCCAGGACAAGCTGGGTGCACCAGGTTAGGGGTGGCAGGGGCTCTGCACCCTGCCAGCATCCGCAGCCCCAGGCAGGGTCACCCTGTTGAGACGGGGTCAGCGGGTACCAGCCTGGGTGCCTGGGCAGCCCCACCAGGGTCCTGTGCCGCTGGGGAGAGCTGGGCTGAGGGGCACAGGGTGGGCAGGGCGGCCCGTGCCCCCTCACCTGCCTCGGACCCCGCTCATCTCCCACCCTGTGGTCACCTTTGCGATGGATCAAGCGCTGGAAGAGCAGCAGAGCAATCCCGCTTGCGCTCTCTTAGGCTGTCAATTGCCATTTTTGTAATAGAAATTCCTTTCACAAGGTAACGACGGCCAGATTTAGAGGATTTCATATTGCTAATAATTCCCCAAACAGCCATCTGACTGTGTTGTTTTAAAAGCCGCTTAGTTTTTTGCTTTGGAGTTTATGAAAATCTCCCACTCTAATATCCCGAGAGCCAGCCTATAATTGTGTTATTAAATCAATCGGAGCGGATTACATTGTAAAATCAATAGATGGCTGTAATTGCATATTAGAAAGTTGTTCTGCTGTTGTTGATTTTTTTTTTTACATGGATAATTATAATAAGCGTGTTTACCTTAGTGCTGATTTGGAATGAGTCTCACTAAATGACTTATGATGAGCTTGGTGCTCCCGCTGCCAGGGGGCAGGGGCATCGTTTGGGATGGGGCTGCCAGTGTGAGTGTGTGCGTGGCACTGACCTGCTGGGGTCCCGCCAGCTTTGCAGGGTGGCAGCCCAGAGGTCCTGGTGGTTCCCAGCGCTGGCACCCGGCCCGAGAGCATGTCAGGGCTTTGGGGAGATGGCTGTGGGCTTCAGGAAGCAGCCGGTGGTCCCAGAGCATCTCCCCGGGGACCAGCTCAGGGTCTTGCTGCCAGTTTGGCCTCTCCCCAGGTCTCTGTGCAGTTCCCCTTTCAGCAATACGGTGCAATAGCCAAGTCCCGGTGGCCTACGCCAGTCCAGGGTGATGCTGTGGACAGGGAGGTGGGCAGCGGGACGCCTGGGAGTGGTGAAGGGCAGCGGCTGGAGCTGTGCTTTCAAATCCAAGCCACCTGCCTGCTGCAGATCAGAGGCCAGGATTTGCTTTGCTGCTACTTTTTGAGGGGACCAGGCCAGGGCTGGCTGTGGGGTGGGGGGATTTTGGCCGCAGAGGGTTGCACTCCCCCTGCCTCGGTTTCCCTGGCTTTTGAGCCACTGTTTCCCTGTTAGGTCCCACTGGAAGCTGGCTCCAGGGGCAGGCCCAGTGCTGGTTTCCTAGGGACTCAGCTGGCCATGGGGCAAGAGGGATAGAGCAAGGGGTCCTAAGGACAGCGAGGGGCTTGCTTGAGTGGGAACAAGTGGCAGGAGGAGCTGACCGATGCTGGGAGACAGGTGATGGCTTCGCCACTGGGTCACCAGGGGCAGCGGGGCCGGGCAGGGCTGCTGGCCTGGCAGGGAGCAGCGAGGCAGCCGGGCAGCCCCGTCCCTGCAGGCAGGTGCCTGGCAGCAGGGCAGTGCTGCCCGTCCGCACAGGGCCCTCAATCCGGCACGCGGCACTGTCAGCAGGCAGCCTGCTGTCTCCTAGACAGTGAAATATGGCCACAATTAGCCCGGATACAGTTCAATTATGATAAACAGCGTTTGCACCCTTTAAGCCGTGATTAAAAGGCCTCCTCCCGTTGATAGAGAGACCTAATTTCACATTATTATCGCTGTAGCTTGATTATAAAGCACTCCCTGGATTTACAGTTGGGAGATGGATGTGGAGGCTTCTTTATCATTTACACATCAGTAATGATGCAGCCTTCCCTCCACCACAACATCCATCCAGCGGTGGCGGGGAGAGGGGGGCCCTGCCTGCACCCCCCCTCCCGGGGCACCCTCTCCCCATGTCAGCCAGGCCCCGCTGCCACATGCAAGTGGGCAAAGTCACCCTTACGGTAACAGCTTGATAAATGGGCGGGCGGTAATGAAATGGAGACATCAAGGCGTGGGGCGAGGAAGAAAGAGTGGTAATCGGAACGAGTGGAGCTGTCCCGAAACGGAGGGGAGCGGGAAGAAGGATCGCCTCTGCGCCGTGTGCTGTCAAGGGAGAAATTACACATTTACTCTTGCTTTTTCTTAAGGAGACGGCCCTCATAGATCAAAACATGGATTTACAAGCCAATTTTCAACATGAAATATAGACACCAGGAATCAATTTAAGCCCGGCTTCTATTTTAGCAAACGGTGCCTGAGTTTAGTCCCAGGTAAATAACACCAGCCGGAGCCGTCCCTCTTCCCGGCTCGCCGCCTTGCCACCACTCGCTCTGGTGGCTGCGGTGCTGCCTGTTGGCCCCCGGCACCCGCTTCGACCGCGGCCCTGCACCAGGGATGGCTCTGACTTGCCGGCCCAGCCACTCGCCGCTCGTCAGCCTGGAGCCAACAGGCATGGGGCAGCACCGCAGGCTGGCTCTGGTGGGGACAGGGATGACCCTGAACCACAGCAGCGAGAGCCAGATGCCACATAGCTCCTGCCTGAGGAGGGCAAGGGGAAGGAGAGGACCCTCCTTGGCTGGTGGAGCGCAGCTCCGGCATCACTTGCCATCCCCAGTCCAGTGTGCAGACAGCCCCCTTGGTAGCCAGTGCCACTGAGGGACAGGGGGGCTGGAAGAGGCGGCTGGGGTGACCAGCACTGGGCTTGCAGGACAGCAGTCACTGGCCGTGAGCTGGGGACTACTGTGGGACCAGCTTGCAGGAACGCAGTCTTCCCTGTCCACTGGCTCCCCACAGACTGTGGGTCAAGCGCTGGCCTGGAGGACCCAGGGATGTGTCAGGCAGCAGCCTGGGAGATGCCGCTGCCCCAGGCAAGCCTCCAGATCCTGGGCATGGATCCATCCTGGTGCAGTGCGGGGCCGTACCAGGATGCACATGAGCAGTGCCAGGGAGCCCACGCTCACGCCACACCACTGCAAGGCACGTGGGACAGAGTGCCCGGACTCGGGGGGACACAGGGGCTGTCCCAGCATGGGACTCGGAACTTGATCCAAAAGCTTGGCTTGTCATGGCTCTAACTCAGTATCCCTGTGCTCTCTCCACAGATGACTGTAAGAACATTGCCAACATCATGAAGACACTGGCCCATAGAGGCTTCATCTTCAAGCAGACCTCCAAACCCTTTTGATCCCCAAGGCAAGCCAGGCAAGGGCTGCATGCGCCCGGCGCCGGCGAGGCGGGGAGGACGGGCTCCAGCATTAAAAAAAAAAACGGCAACCGAGGCCAGAGGAACCGACACAAAAAAATCTCAATTTCAGCTGTTAACTCCAGTAGAGGTTGTATATATGGGAAGGCAAATCTGTGTAGACCTGATGTGACTCCCTCTCTGGGCTGCTCCGGACATTATGCCATGCTAGCGGACAGCCGCGTAGGGCGCTTGCACCACATTTTAGACTCGTAGTTTGTTCTTTTTCTTTGGCTCCCGATTTCCGTCCCTCCCTCCATATCCCATCCCGTCCTCCCTCTCCCGCCCCGTAGCCAGAGCATCCCCCATCTCCTCCCTCCCCGGCATGGGCCGTCCCTGCCTTCCCTTCTTCTTTCTTTTCTCTGGATTTATGTTTTCAGGCCTCGATGGCTGCTGCAGCGAGGCCGGCGTGTGCCCACGCCCGGGCAGCGCTCACAGAGGCTCAGCAGTGTCGAGACGGCCCCTCGCCCTCCCCGCCAGCCCCCCCGCCTCTCCCCCG
>VZZY01005240.1:117603-153537 GCA_013400335.1 Eurystomus gularis | reverse complement strand
TGAAGTGCCTGTATTCTCCGCTGCAGAGCCCCCGGCAGCCCCGCCGTGGGCTGCGGGGCCCCAGAGGGCTCCCTTCAGTGGGGCAGGGGCCCGGCGGGCGGGCAGGTGGCAGGAGGGAGGTGACAGTGTCCGTGTGGAGCCCCGTCCCGTCTGCTCGTGCCTCTTGCGGAGCTGGCTGGGATGTCCAGCCCTGCCCCAGCCCCGCCGACCGATTCCAGCTCCACTGGGACAGGCCCGCCGCAGCACCGCGTCCGTTGCTGGCGGTGGACGTGCCAGCGCGCGCTGGCCCCCGGCCCACAGGTACCCGAGCAGGGGAGCTGCAAATTTCCCCAGGCCCCCGACCCTGCTCCCCTCCGACCCCGTCCGGCCTCCCTCGGTTCCCGAGCCGAGGCTCGGACCCCCACGTGCCCACGGTCCCCACGGGCCGTGCCATGCCCCTCGCAGGTCCCCGCAGATGCTCAGCAGCAGCTGGCTTGTTGCCTGAGAGAGTTGCCGAGCACATCCCCTCCGGCTGGGTGGGCTCCCAGCCGGCCAGGACGGTTGGGGTGCAGCCGTGGGGCAGGCTGAGGGCGCACATCCCCCCCTGGTGTCACCCAGCCCCGGGGCCCTGCTGAATGGAGCCCTTGTCCGGGCGCTGACCTGCAGGGAGGCTGCAGCCCCAGGCCCGTGCGTGCATGGCCTGGAGCGAAGCCGGTGACGGCAGCCAGAAGGGCAATACAGGCACTGAACTTGGCGGTACATGACTGCATGGTGTGTGGTGTTCCAGTTAAACCAACCGATAATGCAAACCCAGCATTTTCATTGTCTAGTTATTCCAATCCTTGCTGTAAATGTGCCACATGAATAAAGTTTGGGGGTAAAGGAGCCCGGGCTGTGCCCATGCATGTGCAAGTGAGTATGGGGGGCAGAGGTGGGGCTGTGTCGCCTGCATACGTGGGAGCAGGGTACCCCACCAGCTGGGCTGCCCTCCCTGGGGTATGGCACCCCAGCATGTCCATGCTGCCCAAAAAGGCAAGCTCTGTGCCTCTAAAAGGGCACTTTGGGTTCCCTGTTGCGGGGAGCACTGCCCTGTGCACTATGGGGGGGTCCAGCAGTCTCCCACCCCACCTCGGGTTTGCTTGTGCCCCAGGACGGCTCTGCTCCAAGGATGTCACCATCCCAACCCAGCTGTGCTGCACCCATGAGCGAGCCCCAGCACAGCTGCTGCCTGGTGCAGGGTGACAGCCACCACCATGTCCCACTGGCAGACAGCACTCCACTCTGTAGCCTGGCACGCTGTACCCACATGGCTGCTCCCACACTTGGAGCATCTCTGCTCCAGGCTGGAGCCAGCGTGGCTCTGCCCCAGGCAGCAGAGTGTCAGCACAGCACCGTGATGCGCCGGAGCCATCCAGGAACCACCACTGCATCCAGGTGCCCATAGGACCCGCCCAGCGCCACAGTGCCACCAGGTGACAGGGACACAGCTGTCCAGCTGGCACCGAGTGGGCAGCTCCCAGAGGGAGGGGGCAGCCCCAGCCCACTTGCTCCAAGCAAAGGTCATGGGGGTTTTAATGGCTCCCTCTGTGCAGCCCCTGATCAGCTTTATTGACCTATTTTCGATGGAGTCGTCTAATTAGTTTTCTATGAAAACTAAGAACTTGGCCTTTGCCCTTTACTCCTGCAGGCGAGAATGTGACTCAGAGGACGTTGTCACGGCAGATCAATCACCAGTTACACTTGAAAGGCAGGCGGAGGGGACGCGGGGTGGGCAGGTGGGCAGCGGGGCAGCAGCTGGGGGCACCCGTGCCCACAGTGGGCAGTGCATGAACCCTGGCTCCCATCGCTGACTTCAGTGATGCCTCAGCCCCTCCAACGTGCTGCAAACTGTGGGGCACAGGGACCAGGGGCCCCACACCCCACAGACTGAAGCCAGAGGCGTCCATCTGCCCTTGGCACCGCAGCAGGAAGAGGAACTGGGCCCGACGGCGAGTGCTGGAGACAACATGAGTGTTTCCCAGCAGTGCCATCCCCTCGCCCCGGCAAGGCAGTGCCTGCAGACATAGCTACACGGGGGCTGAGCACATGGGTTGCTGGAGGGAGCAGCACTGGAGCAGCTCTGGAGCAGCTCTGGAGCAGTGGCTGCCCCACTGCAGCCCCGTGACCGAGGCTGACAGGCTCAGCGAGAGCCATCAGTGGCCAGGGTGGAGTCAAGACAGCTCGCACCATCTCCTCCTGCTCCACGAGGGCTCACCAGGGCTCCTGGAGACTCTGCTCCAATACAAGCAACAGGTTCTGTATTTACAGGGATGCTCACAAAAATCTGGCATGTAAAAAAAAAAAGGCAAAAACCACCAGAACAAACCGCAGCTAGTGCAAGTGGCCATGGGGCAGCCATGCACAGCCTCGGGCAGAGCAGTGGCTGCCAGCAGAGCCCTGGGCAGCTCTCTGGTGCTGCACTCCAGTACCTGCTACAGGTGTCCGGGGGCCACACTGCTCCAGAGGGGACTGGAGTCACGGTGCTGGGCAGGGGATGGCTCCCCACTGTTCTCTGGAGCACTCCCCAGCAAGGCCCCCACCCCATCGCTGCAGGCAGCTCCAGCTGTGCCACAGGCTCTGGGACAGGATGACCCATAATCTTTGTGGTGCAGGGTCTGTGAGCAAGCAGGAGAAAGGGGCCGAGCTCTGCAACCATGTGGCCCCAGGAGCCCTGACCAAGTAAGCTGGCACACAAGAAGCCCTAAGGAGCAAGGCCTTGAGAGAGGGACAGAGCAGCTCTGCGCTATGGCCAGCTGTGCAAGGGATGCTTGGCCTAGGACTGGGCACAACCTAGAGATGCTCCTCTGCCATCCAGACATGCCATGAATTGGCCCAAGAACACAGCAGGCAGCTGACAGAGAACCACAGCTCCTCAAAAAATCCCACCTCTTTTCTGGGCAGCGCACACAGATACACCTGAGTGAGACTGGCAGGCTCTGGCGAGCCTCACTCTCCACAGCTGAGCTCTCAGGGCTGAATCCTATCCTAGGAAGGATGGGGCCACTGGCACCAAACGTGGAATATCACCCTACCCGTAACACTACATTGCGGTGAGACTCTGTGCCAGGTGCTGCACGGGCACTATGGCCAAGACCACGGTGAGGTCAGCGCCCAAAGCTGGGCTCTGCACGCCAGAGCCACCAGGCACCCCCTGCGCTGGGGGCTGTAGGGATGCGCGGTGCCAGAGGCGTGGGGTCCCCGCTGCACAGTGAGGTCAGGTCTGCTTTGCACAACCCACCACAGGCAGTGGCTGAACGGGCACGGTGACTGTGATCAGGTCCCCGCCACGCAGCCATCCCGTCCCCAAAGGCCTGCAGAGCCACTGCCCTGGCTGGCAAGCACCCAGGGAAGAACAAGGCAGTACCAACACGCTCTCCAAAATGAGCCAGGCCTGCCCATCCCTGCTCCTCCATCCCCGCCGCCCCGCAGGCGTGTGCGTGGTGGGAGGCCCTGCTGCCTCCCCGGCGGGAAGGCGGCCCCCCGTTCCCGCTGGGCGCTGCGCGGACGGCAAACAGAGCATGGAATTTGCACGGCTAAAAGTTAAATACAACACACACACGGATTTCGTCAGAGGCCCTGGCACGGCTGCCTTCATGGGATCCGATTAACGGGGAAATAAAAGGGCCAGAGAACTCACACAAGCAGCGTGAACAGATGCCCTATAAAAATCAAATACATGGTAATCAAGGGGACCGAAAGGTACATTTAAAAAAACAAAAACCCACCCTGGAAACAAAGGAGCTGGGCTTTGTGGCTTTCCTGGGAGGGCTGCGGAATTAATGGGGAAGAGCACATGTGTTTGATAATCTTTATATGGCAAAAGACCCATCTTTCAAATATGTCACAAATTCATATTAATCACCTTCCTATTGCCTTCTGTGGCGCAGCTATTCCGCTTGCCTTGGGCAAAATTGGGAACTGTCTGGTTAAAAAAAATGTTTTACATTATAATTTACAAGAGCCTACAAGTCTAGTTTCTTTTAATGGAAAGAACGATTAAAAAAAAAAAAAGAGAGCGAGGAATATATATACACCCTGGTATATATACACCATATATATTAAAATATATATATAAAAGACAGATATTGTAACTCCATCTGGAAAGAGAGAATGTTTGATCTTAACAATGTAACTTCTAGCTTTCAAACAGGCTCAGAAAACAAGAAGTCAGCAGGAGTTCAGATAAAGGAAGCTTAAAAGTCAAATAATTCTGACTCTGAACCCGAGACTTCTTAGACTCAAGGTCCTTTCCTTTACCCATTAATGGGCTGACTTGTGAGCTCAGGAACAAAGTGCTGCAATGTGAGGATTTCTGAGAGTCACTCATTACAGATCACTGAGTGGAGTCTGAGTTGCGGAAATCAAAGCATCCAATCTAGAGTAACTGGCTGAACTTCTGCTTGGAACTAATTTGTTCCGAGTTCGGCTCACCTTTCACCTCCCGAAGGCCCCGAGTAAAGTCCCTACCAGGGTCAGCAGCAGACAGCACCGGGGGGATCCCAGCTCGGCTTTAATGGTCAGCAGTGGGCACTGCAGCTCCTAGGAGAGGGTGGGCAGGCAGCCAGGGGAGGAAGGACACAGTGGACACTGCAGGGCAGAACAGTGCTGGGCTTCCTGCTGCTGCAACAGGCAGACGCCTCTGCTAACCTGGGCTAAAACACCCCGCTGAGATGTCCCCCATCGCTGGCCAAGGGGGACGGTAGCAGCCTGCTGTCGCCACAACCAGCCACACCCGGTGTGGCTTTGCCCATCCGTTCCAATTCCGGGGAGGAATCCAGGCATGCCAGGCAGGGCTGGGGAGTCAAGACTCCTAGTTCTATTCCTGGCTTTGCCACTCACTCCCTCCAACATCTGGAGCAAGATACTTCTCTCCAGGGAAACAAATCTGGCTTCAGGGGAGCAGCTGGTTTGGAGACTGAACTAATCCACACTTAATCCAACACATGGAGTGCCATAGATGGGCAGTGCGAGGTAGCACAAAGGGATTCTCTGACTCAGAGGAATTTGAAGCAGGGAGATTAAATGACTCCCCCAAGGGCCCCTGGCAGCTCAGTGGCGAAGCACACACTTGAACTTGGGAGTTCAAGGCTGGCATGGCAAGGTTAAACCACTGAAGCGGCCTCGGCGAGGGGAAGGGCAAGGTGTCACCCACAAGGGCCCGGGGCTGCAGGAGGCAAGGGAGGGAAAGGCCACCACAGAGCGCTGCGGCGCTTGCTCTGCAGAGAGCTGCTTGTTCGCACACCAAGAGCGTTACTGTTACCCCTGCTGCTTTCTCAGCACCGCACCCTGCATCCACTGCCTCCCACACCATCCCCATCGCACCATGGCCTGGGACACCTCAGGCTCACTGCTGTGCACGAGGAGGACATGTGCATGCGCTCCACCAGCCGAACAGCCAGAGACTGCCCCAGCCACCCCCTTCTCAGAGCTGACCCCAGCCTGCTGATCTTCCAGAGGCCAATTTTAGCCGTGACGCTGAGCAGGAGCCACTGGCGCTGCTCTTGCCAACTCAGGGCAGGACAGGGAGCATCCCCAACATACGGCCTCCACTCAGCTCAGCCCATCCTTGGAAAAGCTGGTTGTGGGCCATTGGCTGCTGGTCCCTCCCACCAGCACATTGCCCGGAACAGCAGGAAACGTTCAGGGCAAGCACAGCGCCAGGCCTTGCTGGACCTCCAGCTGTACCTGAGCCAGGCAGGATGTGGCACAGCAGCCCCACTCCCCTCCTCTCCAAGATACCCCTCCAGCTGGGATGTAATTTTTTTCCCCCCTCAAAAGGTAGCACAAAATGGTCACAGTGTGAATGTGCTTGACCTTTTGTCTTGGACTAATCTAATTGTGTCGTCTTTGTGTAATCAGCCGGTAAAGGTCAGTGCTGTATTTAACATGGGGGCCCTTTAGGTACTGAATTTGCCTTGCAGTGAATTAACTTGATTATATTTCTTTCAAATATGTCAGAGACCAGGTCAGTTTAACCCTCTCTGTGCTGCCTGGACCCACCCCTTTGTTTCCAGTTCCAGGAGGTGGCACTGAGGAACAACCTGGTCAGAAACACACACATGACCTCCCTCCTCCTGCAGCCACGGCTACCACCATCACCACCACCTCTCCCACCTTCCCAACATGCAAAGTCTCAAGGGAGAGCAAGTGTGTTGTGAATCAGCCCAAAAAGTTTGCAAACCAGGACACTCCGGACCACAGGGAGGGGTGAGACTTCTGGTTGAATGCAGTAGGGAAAAAAAATAATTCAGAAGACTCTTTTGCAAACATGAACCTGTCTCAGCGGAACGCTTCCTTATGACTCCATGTTGTCACAATCAAATAGGGCATTACTCAAGTCCAGATTAACGTGTCACCTCTGCCGTTGACAGATAGGTGTTCTCAATATCCTGCAATACATTATACATTTTAGAAAGTAAAGGTCTGTGCCGCTACCAGGGGCAGTATGTCTGAGGCGTCGGGGATGCCACTGTGTGGAGATGGGCAGCTTTCATCAGGCAGCTCAGCTCGGCTGTGCCAGGGGACTGCACAGAGGGGGAAGCAACCTCAGCTGGTCCCCAGGCACACCCCTGGCCCTGAAGCAGTGGTGAGGGGCTGGGCAGCCTGCCCGCATGGAGGCAGGGAGGAGAGGCTGGTGATTCACATCCCGCAGAGGTATGCGAACAGGACGCTGCCACAGGGCTCGCAGTGGAAGGACCCCTAGGGCTGGCTTTCCTTTCTTGGTACTGGAAGCAGGGTGTAAAAAACACTCCTTTGCTCTTCAAACACCTCTCTCCTTCCCAAGCCTCCTGCTCCAGGCAGGGCTACTGCTTGACTCCAGGGACTTGGGCAGGTCACGGCTCACCATCTCCAGCCTGCTTTCTCCACTCACTTCCCTCTGCTGAGCAACCCTCATGGGGCTGTGCCTAGAAGGAAAACGCCTCAGGCCTGCAGCTGTACTGGCATCACTGTTGCTGCCCTAGTGCAAGCTCTCATCACCCAAAACCTTGCTGCTTTGAACCACGGTGGCACCCACGTCAAGCCATCTGCTTACATGCAGGATGTGGAAAGCCCTGCTAACCCCACCTATAGCACCAAGAACACTGTCCAGCACAGGAGACAAGCCCAGAGAGCAGCACTGGGACGTGGGGGGAAGAGGCGTGCTGTGCTCCCTTGGACGCGCACGCCTGGAGGGAGAGCAGGGCAGCATCCCCAGCGCTTGTCAGGGCATCTGCGTCGGAGACCTGAGTGCTCCCTGTTCTGTCCCCACAACCTTCCTTCTCACCGAGTTGGGGGTCAGTGGTGCTCCTACTACATCAATGATCTGGTCCTTGGCATCTCCCTTGCCCTCCTCGATGCCAAGCCCTGCCTGGCCATCTGGATGGGCACCTTCTGCACTGAGGGGGCCAATACTACCAGCTTTGGCCAAGGCCTCATAGCGGTGCCGTAACATCTGCAGCTCATATTCGCAGTTGGCAAAGGCTTGCTTCAGCTCATACAGCAGCACCAGGTCACTCCGTAGCTCGTTGAACATCTGCACAATCTCCTCTGTGGGCATAGGGTTGAGATCTAGGGAGAAAAATTGGGTCTGTTAAACACCCAGAACCTACAACCCTACAACAGAAGATCCCTAGAAAGGTCCTGGCTGCCCATTCACTCCCACAAAGATATGCCAGAAGCCTCAATCCCACCACATGGATCATCAGGAACCAGCATCCCTAAGGGCTGGAGACCTGAATTTCCAGGCTGTCCTTTGGCTCTGGCCAAAGGACCTCTGGCCAAAGGACCTGTGAACCTGCAAATTCCAGGACTCAGCAAGTGAAGGATGATCAGATCACATGTCTGAACTTTGCTACCCATCAGGTCATATGAAGGGAGCTCAGTCTTCAGAACAAGTCCTCACACATTGGACAGAAGAGCTCCTGCTGTTTTCTACACCTTCACCAAGGGGTGGACAGGCTGGGCTCCATGGCTTCTCTCATTGCTCCTCTCAGGGTAGGACTGAGGCAGAGAATTGCTCTGTTAATGTGTTACAAACATGTTTTAATGCAGACCTGGACTGCTTGTAGCAGGGGCTGGCAGATCACTGCCTCACACCGGGCATTCTGCTGCAGCCCATCACACATGCACAGAGCTGGGAAGAGCTGCATGTTCTGCAGAAGAAAAGGATGAAGCTCTGCACATTTGTCCCGATATACAGCAGTGGCCCCTGTCCACAGGGCTGCCCACACGATCCCTTCCTCTTAGGACTGTGTTCACCCACACACTGCCCAGGTGTGTTTCTGCACTCTAAGGCACAGAAGGGCTGGAGCACCAGGAAGCCTTCAAGATAAGTAAGGCAGGAGTGGGGAGTCAGGAAGCCCTCCTTACCCTCATGGAAAGTGAGCTCTGAGAAGCACTCACATCCTTCCCCAAGGCTTCCCTAGCAAGCAAGGACAGTAACTCCCTTAGTTTTAAAGCAGAAAGGGGAAACCACCCTGGTTGAGCCACTTCCACCAGCCACAGGAGGCCTTCACAACTACACAGCGTGAGACAACATATCAAGTCATAAACCAGTTGGCCCAAAAAACTAACAAGAGTTAACAGAAGTCTGTGCTGGGAGCAGGCTCAGTAATATCTTGTAAATCACCAATAAGGCTTTTCTTTTTAAATTCTTTTTTATATTCTTTCTTTTTCTATTTTGCAAAATCCCCCCCCAGCCACAGTGGGAGGAAAAGGGATCAAGTGTCTAATCAAGGGGCACTGCAAGCTGGGACCTGTAGTACCTGCAGGCTGTACCCACTGCATGGAGGGCAGCAGCTAACCGTGGGCTGCGCTTCCTCCCCTCCAGCTACAAGCGGGTACTGTACGTGTTAAGTGAACCCTTCTTTCTGCTGCTAAGACACTGGAGTTCAAGAGTGAGGGATGTGTGTTTACTCGCCTTTCAGCAGAGATGCTCCAGATTTTCACACAGCATGCAACCTATAAAGGGGGGATGAACAGTCCCAGACGCATTTTGGACTTGCCACCATGAGCAGTAAATTAAGAGGAAATGAAGCTTGAAAGCAAGACAGGGCAGCCCTGAACAATGCATGTGCCATGGTCACTAACGCACTTAGAAGTACCTCTCCCGGCAAGGCTGAGATTTGCCTTCCTAATACTGTGCTGCCTCTCTTGATGGTTAAAAAGGCCCAAACAAGAGAGAAACAAAGGCTCTTTTAAAACATTTTTCTACCGAGAGGGGAAAAAAAAAAAAGCCCCGTGCATCTTGTTCTGGCTTTTACCCTCTCTTTTTTTTTTAAACACATAAAATATTTTAAAAACCATTCACATACTGTTATTCAAGAAACTGGCTGTATTACTAGGGGAAAAAATAGCCCATCTTGAGAACAAAGGCTAGCTCTGTGTGTCTCTTTCTCTCTCTCGTGCCCCCTTTACTCACCTACTCCGAGTTCCATCAGCATCTGCTCCAGGGCTTTAATCTTCTTCTGTCCCACCGAGCTTGGCAGTTTCATCTGGAACACAAAGGTAACAGAGCCACACAGCTCAGAGATAGCCCTCACTCACAGCCGTCTAGTTCAAAAGGCAAGAGAGCTTTTCTTTTTATAGTGCAGGGGGAACAAAAAAAGAAAGAGAGAGAAAGGAAAATCAAGTGGTAAGAGAGGGAGACAGGGGCTGAAAGTTTTCAGACTAGGTCCGAGGGCAGGTATTGAAAAGCCCGGTCGTAAGGGCTTTTATTTTCTCTCTCGTGTGTGTGCAAGACACGCTGTTTTACAGTTTCCATGTGTCACTGAATTAACAACAAAAGTTCTTCTTGGCTTCAAACCCTCTCCTGCAGTGCCCAGCCCATCAAAGGGCTCATTTACACAGCCGCTAATGTGCAACGCTGCCCTACTTTATTCGCTTTAGCCGGCCTGATTAGACTCATGCGCTAACAGACTCACTTCTCCTTTTACCTGCTGAGCCCCAGACCTGTGGGATTCATTTACAGAGCTGGCTTTATAACAAAGGGGAGAGACAGAGAGAGCACAGTTACTTGACTGGCGGAAGTGTGAACACACATTTACATTGGAGCTAAGGGGCTAGGTGAGAGAGGAAGCATCAGATGTAAGCTATGAAAGGGAACCAGAGCTGGCCAGGAGAGGAAGAATGCATACACTTAGCAGGGTCCTTCCTCTGCATTCATTTGGGCTCTAGCAGGAGTGCTAGCTGCTCAGACCAAGCATTTATTAGATTACAAGCAGCACAAATGCTGCTGGCACAATATGGCAGGGAGAACAGGTTTCCAAGCCCTGCAGATATATCCAAGGACAAATGAAAGCTCTTTCATTCCTCAGCAATGCTAGAAGACAGACCAGGAAAGAAATCATTCTCAACAGCACAGTGTCAAACACCTCACTGCACACAGCATTAGGCTGTGCCCCCCCCCATATCCAGCTTACACCTCCACCCAGGGAGCACCATCACCAGCCCAAGCTGCCCAGCAGGCCACTGAATAGCCAAGAGGTGAGAGCATCCCACAGCCATCCTCCACACCACTTACTGATCGGTGGCCCCAGCCTTGGCCAAACTAACTATATAACCTGCAACACTGGGCTGGGAATGACCTGAAGAAAGAGCCATTCTTTACTCCACTTCAAAAATGCCTTCTGAGGTGAGCTCACTGGAGGGTCCCATGGTCACCTTACTTCCCATAAGCCACAGGTTGAAGTTCCCCAAAACAGACAGCCCAACATCAGTCTTCTAACTTAGACCCATCTTTTCTATAGTGTTCACTGTCCCAAGGAAAATGGCAAGAGACACCATCTGGAACTTCTTAATTCCTCTGAAGGCAGGAGCACTGCAGGCACATACCCAAACGGCGAAAGCACTAATCTTCACTCAGCTATAGCTGAATATGACCCATCAGCAGCTCCACAACCTCAATGCAGGACCTGCTGGGTAAACCTGCCTTCTCATCAGTTCATCACATCAGTTCAGCCAAGAAACCAGAGTACAGATGCCATAGAGCATCCCAGGAGAACAGGCCTTTCACAGTAGACACTAACAAGCACCTAGCCCTTTTTCCTAGATATTACCACCACAATTAAGACTCCAGCAAAGAACCCAGAGGACTGTCAGAGTAAGATTTCTAAGAAACCAACCTGATCCAGAGGATCCAAAAAGGAGCACTAGGAAAAAAGGAAAACCTGCCCTCATGCAAACAGCCAGGATAAGTAAGGACTGGAGGACACCTCTGTCATTTTTTATACCCTGAGGGTCTTTGGCTTAGAGCTGGGGTTTCTGTATAGCTGTGAATTTCATACTTCAGAAACTGAATCTTTACAGTTGACCACAAAATGATTGTTTTAGTAGAAGAAAGGCTGCCAAGGCTATCAGGTATTTGGATTTCATTTGAGCCTTTGGTCCACAGCCTTAACATGCACAGAACCTTATTGAACCAGGGTTTCCCAGGAGCTCTGCTGAAAAGCAGCAGGACAGGGTAGAGCCCTAAGATAAGGCAGCCCAGAGCACTGGAAGAGGAGATGGTTCTGTTTATCTGGTGGGTGCCATGCTGCAGCTAGCAGTGGGATACAAAGGAAGGAAAGGTCACTCAGCACGGCTTAGCAGGAGACAGAATGGTTATTAGCATCAGGAAGACATTCCTGAGAGCAAGAGGCCTTGGTCCTAAGAACAGTTCTGCCCCATGTGGAATCACACAGAACATTTAAGATGGATGATGTACCCAGCCCTGCCTCAGCTGGTGGATATACAGACTGATCTAGTCAGACTATGCTATCTTTAACTGGTAGGACACAGAGTTAACATGGCCCAGCATCTCCTCATTGAAGAGCTCTGGACACACTGTACTTCTGTGATTATTGCAGTCCTGAGAGCCTGTCTTCACCCCTGCCCCTAATACCAACATCACAATCTGGCTAAAGGCAAGATTCCCTTCTGTTAAACACTAGCTGGCAAAAGCATGCTGGACCTCAAACCAGCTTTAGGAACAAAGGGCAAGAAACAGGAAAAGTTCATGCTTGGCTAGGCAGACAGACAGGAGGTCTTGGTTTGTTGGAAGAGAACAAGCTTTTCTCCTGGGAGGCTTCCACTAGCTCAAGGAACTATTGGCAATACAAACAATTAACCTGGCAAAGTCTTCAACTGTGACATTGTCTGTGTCCTGCCCACGTCCCACAGGAGCCTGGTCAATGAATACCACGGCAAGGTTTTCACTGACACTCCTGAAGCTTAAAGGATGGAGCAGGAAGAGGTAGGATAAATTACCTTCAAAGAAAGGAACACTAGAGATGTTCAGGAGGAGTGGGGTTGTGAGTTTAGTTTAAAAACACATCAATTAAGCTTCCTTTTAATTCAAGCAGGAGGATCTGGCCTGCAAACAGGAAGGCTTCATTGGTTTCTCAAAGCAAGAGTATATTTTAATTTTACCATCATTAAGAAAATGTTATGATTTATGTGGCTGCTGTCAGACTAATATCTTTAGAATTTAGCTGGCTAAGCCAATTCATCTCTAAGACTGATGAAGGCTGATTGCTCTCTATGCAAAATGTATTAAAACTAAATGAGCAGTCTATTACTCAAATGCTGCTGATAATCTGTTAGCCAGGGTCCGTTAGCTGGGCTGCCTTGTTGCAGGAGAGAAGCCTTCATGCCCTGTACAGCTCTGATAAGCCCAAGCTTGCTCCAGCAAGCCTTCTTTGCTTTGGTCTTTTAAGTAGATGTCCAGAGATGCACCAGAGCGCTGGAAGTCATATACCACCTGCCCTCATTCCCCAAGAATGAGGCAACCCACAGGGACCACTGGTACCTGCCAACGGCACAGAGAACAGCTCTCTGGCTTGAGATGTGTGCACTGGGATATGTGGTTTCTGCAGGCCATATCTCTGTGTTAATGAAAACACCACTCAGGGCAATCTCATTGCTTACACTGTGGCTCCTGGGATGTTCTTGGTGTTGTCATGGATCGAGTCCTCCACAGGGGCTGAGGAAAATTATGTTGCTCAGAGAACTCCAGTGAACAACCGCAGCTTCGGAAGTGAATGGCATTTGCCCTTTTCTTTCTTTCCTTATACTAGACTATTATTGTTATTTATTATCTTTAAAGTCCCCATATAATAATAATACCTGGGAAACAGATTGCTCCCATCAGAAAACTGATTAGCCGGGACTTTTGAGGTTACTATATTTTGGATGCTCTTCTCCTTTGACAGCCTCTCCCTACAGCCCTCTTTACAACACCAGCCTGCACTTATAATTACACCAACATCGCTTTTGATTTAAGGACTGTAATCCTTTGTCCTTGCTATAAACAACCTGCATTAAACACATGAACTGCGTGTACCAAGAGAAAAATAAATAAAGAGGTACAGAAAATTGTGTGAATCAACACCATGAAGCCACAGCACCAGAGTCTACCTCTGCGGAGGGCAGCCTTGCCTGATCCAGGGATGCACAGCCTCTGCTGCCACGCACTTGGCCTGAGAGGCACGGGGTACATCGGTACCCACCCTGTCTGCTCTCGGCACTGCTCAGGAATTGGGCTCTCAGCTTTGAGAGGTGAACAGAGGATCCACTACACCTTCACAGCAGCAGCTGAGAAAGCGGCGGCTGGCCCTGAGCTGTTTGCTTTCTATAGAGGGTCTCATCACAGAGTACCCTTGAGGTTTTGTTCAAGACATTCCGCCAACAAAACCTTGCTAATTTACACTAATGACTGGGATACCTACTGCAAATTAATTGCTAATTGGCAAAATTCATTAAACGAACAAACATGATAAGAAATAACTGAAGATACAGCTTCCCCAAACAGACTTGGTTCATTTATTTTTGGGTGCCATTCAGTTTTCATGATTTATGCTAATACTTTTAAGCAGAGTTGTAAACGTATTTGAGTAAATTTTGGAGGAGTAATGAAACCTAAGTAACAGCAGAGCTTGCAACACTCCCCTGTCATGTCTTACAGCATCACCAGCTGGAAGGCAGAGACTGTCATGGGGGTCTGCAGCAGGAATGGAAGAGATCCTCAGGATCTACAGACACATTCAGCTATATCCCATAGATATCACAACTATGTAGTCATCTTAAATGTCCTGCTCTCAATTTATCACTCTCTTCATAAATGCTCCATTTCTAATGCTCACAACTTCAAAAATAAAGAATCCCACTTTCTTTTGTTTGGTTTATCAACAAAATACAAGGGTTTTTAAATTAATCAGTGGTTATTTGGCTATTTCACATGTACCATCTGTGATGCCACACTTCATTTTAATTCATATTTGAGACAACCTTTTCCTTAAACTCAACCTTCCCCAACGCTAAACAATACGACTGTCCTAAAATTGTTAATCCTAAAAACTCCACACATCTGACCCGCATCTGTGCGACTATAAACTGTGGTTTTATGCACCAGCGTTGTTGTTCAGCATTATAATACAGCTCACTGACATTGAAAACCACCTTCTTCATGGATTTCAGCAGCAAGAAGAGTTTCTCATTAGGCAGTTTCTCCATGGATATCTTTAGAGTACTGAATTGCTTAGTGGGTTTCTGGGAAGGAGTGCTAAAATTTCAGATGAATAATGCTTTTTGCATTTTCTGGCTTAAGATGGGAAAAGAAGGTCAACCCTTCCTCGTCTGCATGGCTCTAGTCTGCAGGAGTGGAGAGCCTCCACTCCTAAACAGTTTTAAGACTCGAGATAGGAAAGAGCCATATTAAGTGCTTTAGCCTTAGAGCTCTGGAACTTAAAAAAAAACGTGGCAGAGAAGTTCAATTTCAGATATGAATTGTACATTTCGGTAAATCTGAAGTGCTTAACTGCTCAGAACTAAAGTGCTACAACGGAAGGCGGATGGGCTGTTGCAATGGATACATGCAAAAGTCAGAGAAGTTTGAAATGGCGCAGGTATTCTCTGCCTCAATGAACATACATGCCCCCCTGACCCAGCTTACAGCCATGGACCTCATGTCTCATGCCAGCGCCTCCTGATCTGACAGACTAAGGTTTAGGACAGATAAAAATGAGGAGTCATGCTGCTATGCCATCTCTGCTATGCTGTGTAACACATTAAACACGCAGTGATCACTCTGGGATGGCACATGACCATCACCTCGCTCCATCAGTGAGGCTTAATGCTAAATAAACCAATCTGTTAAGAAAACATTTCTACAGTAACTTATGTAAATGGTTATTTCAGGGTTTTTTTGGACTGAAGTTAGACATACCTCACAAATTCCCAAATCAATTATGCAAAAAAATAAATTCTGTACTTGAATCCTCCTAGTAAATTAAACCACTTTTCATTATTAGAGGAATATAGCTAGTGAAAGCTTTGTCAAGGATGAGGGAGGCCAACAGATCCCAGAGAAGCACAGCACACTCAGGCATATGGCAAAATAGCAGCTCACTGATCCTACAAACAGCCTATAAACAATGCCTTGTTGTGCATCTACAGCAACAACTCAAGGGGTAATGCTAAGAGATACTTCTTAAAGAAACCAAAGGTCCTGGAGCACCAACGTCTTAGCATGATGGATTTTCACCAGTGCAGGTAACAAAGTCTTCAAGGTTTTTACACTCTCGCACCCTTTCCCCGCTAGGAAGCGGGTACAGATTGCTCTGACCCAGCATAAGTGTGAGAATGACTTGAAATCCACATAAATGACGGCTGATAACCTGGAAAACGTCAGCTTCCTCCCAGGTTGACATACTGGTTGAGACAAGAACCAAAACACCTGAGGAGACAAGAAGAATTCACACCTTGCCAGGACTGCCTGCCATGTAGAAGACTGTCCTCTTCTGGCAAGCTAAATATCATCTGCCACTCAATTCTGAGAATTCCTTGCTCATAAATACATTTTGCTTTAACTACAGTGCAAGCCTATAAAACAAATGCAAAAGGACTACAGGAAGTGTTTGTGTAGGGAGAAATAGTAAAAGATATGGTGCAGAAGAAAGGACTGCACGGGACATTGTTACTGGAGAGTGTTTTATGTTAAAAGCATGTTACCAGTATGACACTACAGTATTCTGCTTTAGGAGATCTGCAGATTCCCAGATAGTCCTATCCCTGCCTCTCACTACAGGTATGAAAACCAAGCCAAGACCTGTGGAGGTGGCTGCAGGAAATGGAAACGGCTGCAGCCTCTGAGCTGCACTGGACCAAAAGAAACCAAGAACACAGAAGAGCATGCTATGATCACAGGGAGGGCCCTAAGACAGGCCACTGGAAGGGGAGCTCTGAAGACAATTTCACATGGTGCATTATATAAACTTCCAAATCAGACATAAATCCAAGAACTGTAGCAAAACATGCATCTAGTCTTGAATTGACGCTGCCTTTCTCTTAAATAATTTAACTGAAATTACACTTGCACAAATGAAAAAAGTGACTAATTACACTCTGATCATTATATTGGTTATGCTAACGAAAGGAAAAAAAGTAATATATATGGTGCTCTGCGCAAGTTACATACAATCAGGTTACCTGATGAATGACACCTAAGACTGTGTCAACTATGGGCACACAGAGGTAGTAAAAGCTTCTGACAGACAAAGGTCCCCAAGGTCTTGTACTGCACAGACGCTGTTTGGTATCTGACGATTCAACAGAAGCAGCAATATGGAGTGTCTTTCCAGAACTACAACTTCCTTTAAAAGACCCCATTACTGTACCCAGAGTGCTCTCTTTATACCCGAGAGCCTACTAAGGCTTTGGTCCAGGCGCTCTCTCACACCGAAGAGCTCCACGAGAAAGGTGACTGATGCATTTTTCTTTTGGTAATTTAACATAAACTGCCTTTCCGTTTAGTTAAGAATGAGAATGCAGGAAGAAAAAAAAGTGTTGGATTCACCTTCTCTACTTCATTCAAGATTTTGTATCCTTTGCTGTTCTCTTTAAAAATAAGTACTCCAATATTCTCATCTTATTTCATTCTCTACAGGCAGGAGTGTGATTGGGAAATGCACCAGCACTCTCTTGGCCCTAATTAAAGGGCACGTAATACAACAAATAGATGGCAATGCCACAACATGAATTCGATCCAATCTGCATCATTTGTTCATAACTTTTATTCACAGAAATGAGACTACTACTGCTTCCACACCTCTGTCACGCTCCCCATGGAAATTACTCTCATCCACTCTCTTGTAGAGTGCAAAACATACAACTTCGCTGATGAAAAATCGCTAGCAGAAGCAACAAGCACATCTCAGCTAACTAATCCATGGGATGTTCAGATCTGGAAACATAAACTTTCCTACCTAATAAGAGTGTGCTGATCTCCATCTGATTGATGCCAGCGTGCCTTACAGTGCAATCAATACTAAACAAATAAATTATTAATTGCTCCAACTAATTAAATTTATCAAATCCAAATAAAAATAACTGAGATTTTATGGAACCTGCTTCCAAAGCTGAACCTCTGAAGGGACAGTATTGATCACCGGAGGACAGACAGATGTTTCACATGTTCACAGCCGATGAGGTCTGGGTTTGCATTAATGACAGGGAAGAAACAGAGCTAACAGCCCAGATCCGATGTAGAGTAAACAGGCAGTGTGCTTGGCCGTTTAATTATGGGTCGGATCAAATATGGAGAATAAACACATCTAAACGTATACATACAACCTCATCTTCCTCTAGACGTATCACTCACCTTGGAGCTGTAGTAAGCACTCAGTTCCTATTCCAAGAAAAAAAAAGGAAGAGAACTCACACACACATTCCCTCCACAACCACAGTGAATTCTTACTCATTAATCACTGCTAAAAAAAAAGTGCAGCAGGCTAGTAAATATTTAAAAGCTGGTGAGTGTGAATATCTGAATCAATGGGTACTGAAGCTGTACTTGCAATTTGCCTTCCTTGACTTTTTTAATTGGACTGACTGGCAAATTGTCTAAAAGATCCCTGTTAGCAGATGGAGTCAGGCTGCTGGCTGGAAGCCTCTTCTGAGGGGAGGTGGCCAGCTTTGAACGACTAAGGTGGAGCATCCCTCAGTCCTTTCTGCAGACTGAGATCTCTACAAACTCCTTTTCGTCACAGAGTTTTGTTTTGTTTCCAGATGAGACATCACTCAATCGATTCTCTTCCAGTTCCTTTGTTTCCAAACCCATGACAACGGAGCAAGGACACAGACTTTACCTCAACATGCAGGAGTGGGGACAAACATCCACCCTTTTCCACCTGTCATCTTCCTTCTTAAAAGCACTGCTACAGCAATTCAACAGCATTAACAAAATCATCACTTAAAACTCGCAGATAAGGCTCAGAGAAGATGAGTAACTTAAATCACACTGAAGAGATGTTAAGTATGTCAACAGCAAGTACCCTGAATGCAATAAAGTCAAAGACAAAGGTTAAACTCAAAAGAAAGCCGAACATGACATGGTATAGAAACACTGCAGTGAATTCAAAACAAACTCAGCTCTGCCCTACAGAAGCAACACAACGCCTAGATCACAAATGTGGTTACTGTTGGTTCGTCTGGGTCCTGGAAAGGATTCAAGTTCAACAGCTCCCATTTTCCTTTCCTTCAGGTAAATCCTTAGCAAAGCTTTCCTTCCTCATAGCTCCCTGCTTTCCCTTTAGTCTCTTCCTGTCCTTTCCCTGCACAAATTCCCTACCCATCTCTCATTTCCTCCAGTTCTTTGGCTGTCTGTCCTGCCAGCTGAACAGACCTGCTGTAACCGGAAGTTTTCAAGAAGCAAAGCTTAGGATTAATAATACATTTCTGGTGTTATTTCCATAACACTGTTTTACTAACAGCAGTGACAAAGGTCTAAAATTCCTTTTCAAGAAACTCATGAAAGGCTTACCTCCCTTCCAAAACATCTGCTACTGCCTCCTGTTCTCAGTGGCACCAAGGCCTTGAATTAAGATGAAGCTTTTCATATTGCCCAGCTTCCTGCTGCCTTAGAGAAACTTGCAGTCTGTGCTGTCAGGAGGCAGAGGGGAAATCCCATGCAGAGCAAGGGCACAAGGGCTGTGGCCTTCTTTGCCTGTGGCCACAGTTCCATGGAGAACAATGGAAGACTGAAGCCATTGTGATAGAAAGCAGCTTGTCTAACTCACTGGAGAAGATTACTCTTCAGCGTCTGCTGAAGGAGAAACTTTCAGTTATGAAGAATAATGGCCATAAGTGACCATTAATCCTAGCAGGGGAAAAAAAAAAGTCTTCAAATTCAGTCTGTGCATAAGATTTTGTAAGCTTTAACAACAGGGGGAATTTGAAAGGCATGGGCTATTGTCACAAAAACTACTGGGAACAAATTAAGTTGAATAGAGATTGCTAACTTTTTCTTCAAGGACTCATTTCTTAACTGAAGTTTTCATACTAATTGTAAATCCTCAGGGAAAAAAAAAAGAAGAAGTGCTATTATCCTGGGGATGATATGGTACATTTTTCACACGTGACAGAGGTTGAGTCCCTGATCTCAGTGCAAAATTCAACTTCACCTAACTATGAAGGCATAATGCACAGAGCAAAGTACAAAATAAAGGAGGACAATAGAAGCCTTTAGTTGATGAAACCTTTAGGTCCTCAGGCAAAAGAACTTACTGCAGGATGTCACAAGCCTTTAGAAATCACCTTCCAATGTGCTCAGGGAAAAACATCTTACGCTGGATGTTGTCAGAGTATGAGCTTCCAGCACAGTATCCCAATTCCTCATATAGCCCTCATCAGCTCCCACCCTTATCAATTCCACACCACGGATGTGGTGGAGAGTTTGCCACACAAATCCCACAAATAACTTGAATTAGTGTGGATTGTCAACTCTATACCACTTAACACTTCAGCAGCTCCTACCAGTTCAAAAGGCCCATACTGACCTCAAGGAATTAATTGTCCCCATCAACCTTACGTGAAGCAAGTGAATCTATTAGCTCCCCTTTCAAAAACAATGAAGATTTGAATAAGGAAGCCAGGTGACTGGCTAAAAGCCACAAATAAATTCATTTTGCTGGGCTGGAGGTGGGTTTCACATTTTCAAGCAATGAAGTGTTGTTTTTTTCACCTAAATCAGTGATTTGCAATCTTTTTCAAGTCGCAAACCACTGGTACTTCTAATAACAGCATTTATCTCCTTAAAAATTCCAAGCAGAGCATAGAAAGTTGCTCTAGGTCATGCCAGGAGCTTGGATACTGCAGGCTGAAAGTTGCTGAATCAGACGGCCATGCCTCATCTTATCACTGCATTTTGTGAGCACTAAAGAGAACAGGGAGACGCATGTAGCATCCCATTTTCACAAAGGCTGGGATTTGAATTGCCTGTTTGGCACGCAAAAAGGCTGCTGGCTTTGCCAGATGGTTCCATCACTGACAGGTTATTGCTCAGCTTCTCTTCCACAGGGTGTAAAAAGAAAAAAATAGAAAAGATCAACTGTCACTTACCAGTTTTCAAAATCCAAATCAATCTCTATAAATTACTCTATTTATCTTAGTGCCACAAAACACATCTGTCACTTCTCCATCAATCTCAACACATGCACTGCAGTCTTGCCTGTGATGTCCTCAGGGCAGTAGCCCCTCACTCAAACAGGTAGCCTGCAGATTGTGGCACTGGTACACTAACGTGGTCCCCCAGCAACACCTCCAGTGATGTCACTGAAGCATGTTGCCTCTAATGTGCACACGCACCCATACATCAAAGCAGCAAGATCCCAAACACATTTCTATTCACAGTCCCAGAGTGTTCCCAGCAAGATCTGAAACTATTCTGACATCAGAAGAACATCCCATAAAACAGTCTGTAAAAGCGACCTAGAAAATTACTATGCCAAGTGATGGTGCTGGGCAAGGAACCTACTTCTCCACCTTTGCTACAATAAAGCAACTAAGGATTATTTTATTTGTCTAGGGAAAGCAAAAAAAAGCACTTATACTAGGCAAACAGGATTCTGCTATCAAAACCCCCCCGGAAACATTCAGTCAGCCAGGCAAGTTTAACTTACATGGTATCCCAAAACCTGTTGCTAAGAGACAGGCGTCAAAGTCTTGCTGATAAAACAGCAAGAAAGCTCTTTTCTCAGGAATATCTGTGCAACAGAATGAACAAAGGGGCTTTTCCCAAAAATATTTTCTGAAAATAATGGAAATAGGAAGGCCAAAAGTTGTGCCTGTGTGTCTCTCTTTTTTCCCAAGACGCAACCTGTTAACACCCCTGCTCTGTGAAACCTATTACATGTGGCTGTGAGCTCCATTTGGACTAGACAGATCCATTTGGGTCTGTCACGTGTGTGTAACAACAGAGCACACCAGTAACACCAGCAAGTTCAGGTGCCCCAGCAAGGCAATGAGCTGGCTTTCACAGAGCCAGCATTCCAGGTTTCTGAGTCTCCACATTTATGGAATTCCTTTCTTATTTTAGAGGCAAGAACTTGACTTTCTTATAGCTATAAAAGGAGAACAGATGAGAAGACAGACAGGCAGACTGAAAGATATTAACAGAGGTCCCAAGGGACAAGAGCCTACCCTCTGGCTTCGCAGTGTGACACCTGCAGATTTGAAGTCAGGAAACTTGATGCCAGCAGTCTCAGGAACAGCCTGAAAGAGATCGAAACAGGATGTGTTGATGGAGGAAACACAAGATTTCATATAGAGACTGAGGGGGAAACACTGTTTCCTATGACAGAGAACCACCTGCCACAGCCACATGTCAGAGCTGAGGCAAGAGGAAAATCCCAAGCAATGGGCTTCAGGGGAAAATCCCAAGCAATGCACTGAGAAAAATACTCCAGTTCGAGGTATCTTTGAGGAGCTCAAGCATTTTTGTTTGGTTGGCTTAAATGCACTGCTCTACACAGAACCTTACACCCATCCACACAAGCTTAAACCCTAACCCTAAATGGTACTCCTTATACTAACATGTATATTTGCACAATATCATCCTTATTTCACTGATCAAAACAGCCCAAGACTTCCCTAAATCTTGGCTTTTGACTACAAGCCCTCTAAAGAATGAGCTGAGAAACTCTCTGATCTCTACAGACGTGAGCCCACTAATGAGGATGTAAAGGACTGCACCCCTCCAGGGAGGCCTGCTGTTGATACACATTTTGTCATTTTTCCACTTGTTAGACGGTTTTCTTTCTTCCCCACTTCATGTTTTAAGCATAGCAACTCAAGGTGGCAAACTTCTAATGCTGCTGCTACACAGTAGAGCATTTAGTTGCGTTTCAATAAAACGGAAAAAAATTAAATGCAATCCCTTAAAAACCTGTGCTGCTGAGCAAAGCATAAGGTGAGCAAACTTTTAAATGGTTAAATCAGGTTCATCTGCAGGGCACTGTGCACTGCACGGTGTAGGGTCTCCTGAATGGGTCAGCAACACGCATGATTCAATCTAAGAACAGCCGAAACCTCTGCAAAACGCATGCTCAATCACACTTTTCCAAAAGGAGTCACCTCAAATCTCCCAATTTCTTTGGAGACAGCGTTTGCCTTGCTGGCCCCACATTTTTCTGCAAAGAGGCTCCACAGCTTGCTCTTTGTACTAGACAGGGCTGAGACAACCAGGGCTGCCCCCAGATCATAAGAGATGCTGAAGGAGAGTGACTGAATTCCTCAAGTTCCCTGCAAATGTCTCTCCTATCCCTATCAGCTATCTCTACGTCCTGGTCTTGAGGTGGCCCCTTCCAAAACACTCTGCACGGCCAGGCATTAAGATTTTGTTTCAGTTATCTGTGGTCAGTCTAATAAACAGAGGCCCCAGGAAGAGATTTCTAAACACAACCATGGTGGAAAAAGTATTCTCTAACTACAAATAGGGCTCATGAGCTTGTAGGGATCACTTTGATCTTTAGTAGGATGAAACCTCCCTGCTTGCATTATTAGAGACAAAGGTGGCTGCAATCAAAAACCAAACCTCTCTGCTTCCTTTGGATGAAGGCTGCCTTTCAGAGTCCCCGAACTCTGCCCCTCAGCCTGTTGCTGAACACTCTGACACAAACAGTGAGGGTAAATCAGCACTGTTGGCTTAGCCGAGACAACTCCGACTGCACTCGGCGCATAAGAAATTAAATGGGTTCTTTTGCCTTGCGTGCCTGTACATGCTGTAAACGCTTCAACCTCAATTGACTCCTTGGTAAATGATTTTCCTTTGTTGAAATGATGCTGATGCAGCTCCCGATTCAAATTCTTAGTTAAAATGCAATTTTTTTCTTAACATTTCCCAGCTATAGTTGGTAATTGACTTCTAATGGACTCTGTCATGGTTGAAATGATGCTAGTGCAACAACAGAAACTGCTTCTCTGCCCATCCTGGCGTGCCTATCCACTATACGCCTGCAGACAGGCACCAGCCAATAGGCAATATTTAGGGCCAGACTCCCTCGCCTTGGCATCCTCAGCATCTTTCCAGCCCTGTTCCCCACCATCACCCTTTTTTCGTTACCACCAATAACCAGCTGCTTTCTTTAGAGGGAGACACACCAGCCATAGTTGAGCTTTACCAGCTCAATCCTCAAGGGAATTCAATGCACAAGGTGCCCAGTCATATTATATTAATTACACAGATGGGCAGGGGGGAATCAAAGCCATTTTTTTAAGGATGTAGAAGGCACACTTCATCAAGCAATAACTGTCTAGTATTCACTGCTCCTCTCCTCTCCCTGCACAGACACTTCTGGAGGACAATGACACAAGTGCTCTCTGTTCACAAGGTGGAGGGACAGGAATTCCCAGGGACCCACTGGAAACATCTGAAATTTTGTAACAGCCCTTTCCTACTGAAGGTGCTGAATTTAGTTCAGTCCACACTGTCCTCTTTCCACAAAGAGAAATTGAGATAGCTTCAAATGTGAAATGAAACCTGTGTTCTGGGCTTCTTAGACTTTAGCTCAATTCAGGGAGAAATAAGAAGCAATAGCATCCAGAATATAAAGTCCCTCAGCAGGGACTCTAATCACAGCTGAGGAACAGGAAAAGGGCATGCACTGAGCTTGGGGAAATGCTGCTGACACGCAGGAGTGGGGAAGGAAAGGGATACCTGGACTAGAAAAAGAAGGCAGGTGAAAGATAGTGGGTTTGTGGCATGACCCTGCACAGCAGCACCAGAATACACTTGGGAGAAGCAGGGAGATAGATGCTTCTCCCCGCTGTGACACATGAATGGCTGGCATCATTTCCTCCCATTTCTCAGGGAGGGAAAGGGAAACAGGACTTAAACCACCATTTTTCAAATGGGAGAGAGACAGAGAGCACATCAGAGGACTCTGCCAATGGCTGCCTTAGACCAATCTGCCTTCCAAAAGACGTAATCAAAAAAGCATCTGCCAGACGGCAGCCAGCAGTTACTCCCCGACAAAAGAGCTGAGGGCCTGATCCCAGTAGGATTGCTGAAGGAAACACGTTACCCAGCCACAGCATAAGCAGGGGAGAGAAAAAAAAAAGAAACAAATGTTTACAGGCTTCTCTGTTTCCTTCTTCTGTGGCAGCTTCTTCTTGGGAGCCTTGCGCTCAGCACGTCTCTGCTCAGTGGTGGTGTCAGCAGCTGTGATGAGCTTCTGCAGGTCTTGGGTTCTCTTTTCTCTTTCTTTCTTCCTGGTTTCGATTTTGCGGAGCTCCTGGATGAGGTATTCTTCTTCTGCCACCTGCAGACCAGACCACGTAAAGGCAATCAGAGTAGCAGAGGAGGCCTAGCAAGGCAAGGGGGCCATCTATCGATAACAGCTTTGCTCTGGGCCAACCTGGGAATGACTTTAACCTCCCCTCTCTAACATCTCGGATTTGCAGAGCACGTTGTGCTCCATAGCCTTACCTCACACCCATGGCAATGCCAGTCTACAAACTGGCAGGCACTGTATCACATCCATGGTGCACCCTTCAGTAGCCCATCTCGAGACAAAGAGACCAAGAGCACACATAGAAGGCTAAAAAAGCCCAAATACACCACAGCTGTAAATGCAGAGTTGTGAAAAGTTGACTCCCCTCCCCAGACATAGCATGTAGAACTTAGAGAAGCTATGCCTAGTATCAGCACACTTGCAAATGTGGGAAGGACAGAGTCGTTGCTTGTACAAACTTGTCATTAGAGGGAACTACTAACACAAAAGGATGCTCTCCCCTAGCCTTTGGGGAACACGCAGTTCTTTAACCTCTAATCCCTGGGACCGTTACACAGCTTCAACAAAGAGAACACGTAGATTTACAATCTTTGATGTTTTCTGGCAAGATTTTTACTCGCAAGGAAATAATTCTCTTCCCATGGGACTCAGGGACTCTTACGGACATTGATTTGAGAATATGTTTCTATCCAGAGGACTACTACCATAAACATCAAGAGAAGGTGTTGGCAGTTACCAAAGACCATAGATCTGTTCACCTAACCCTCTCTCCTGTATAGTCAGACTTCTCAGTTACTGTCATTTCGTATCCCTTAAAACAACATGAATTCAACAAAAGCAGTACTTTGGTGTTGCTCTTTCCTTATCCACTCTTTCTTTCCCTTTCCCACACTCTGGCCCTATTTCATCCCCCTACTGATTCAAATTGTCATAAATCTTTTGGAGCAGCGATGCTCCCTTCCCCAGGTTACCTGCTCTGGTGTCCTATTGTACAGCCTTTCCAGTTGTTCCTTCCTTCGCCTCTCATGGCCAGCATCGAAGACGGGGATTTTCAGGTCTGTGCCCGGAGCTGCACGGATATTAGCCAGCTTTGCACAGATGTGATAGTATCGTTCCTTCAGGTCTTCCACTGATCTTTTCTGTGGCAGACATCACAGGAGGACAACGTTAGGGAAGAACCAAGCAAAACCTTGTTCAGTAGCTAGCTGAGGACCACTGGCTGAAGGATGTCAGATAAGACAGTGCCTGGGAAGAAGACCAGCAGGGAGCCTTGCCAGTCCTGGTGGAACCACAGGGGAGTTTCTCAGTGAACTGTGTGAATAAACTGTCATAGGTTCACAGCTACTGCTTTAAAACCCCCCACCAGTGGGTCCAACAATACAGCTGAGGGTTAGAGACAATACAGCAGAGAAGGACTCCCAGACAAAAGGATGCAAGAGTAGTTGTCTCCAGAGGAAAAAACCTGCAAATATGAAACTGTGACAAACGCTCAGGAGGCCTCCTCTGAGCTGCTTCAGACAATGGCCATTCAAGCCATAATGAAGAAGGTATCAGCTGTCACAATTCCTTGCCCGTTGTTATATGGAGTCTGGACTGTGTTCCCTTATTCCAAGCACCAAGGGTGTTTGGGCTGCCCAGCTGAGCAGACTCTGTTACTTCATTTCACTGAAGGCATTTCATGTGAGCATTTCAGAGAGCAACAAAAGGCTCCAGCATTTGGAGCTGTTCTGTAGGAGTCACATCACTCCCCTGTGTCACCAGGAGGCAAGGAACAGGGGATTTACAATCATGACACCGGAGTTGCAACTTCAGGCCACTGATGGTCCCTGCTTCACAGCAGAGATGACAGAAACCTGCACCAGGTCAGACCACAAGTCAGGAGCAGCACCAGGGAAAAATCCCAAGCCCTAGGGACCATTAGTAAATCCTTCTCCCAGGGCCTAGACTGGGATCCAGGACACTTATCCTGCTCAGCTAAACAAACTGCCCAGCTGCCTTATCTTCAAGGAACAACGAGCTGTTCTCCTGGCAGGGGTAAACCTTCTAACTTTCTAATAAAACACAACAGGGAATGAGCAGAAGTCACAGTGGATTTAATTACAAACAAAGCAAGCAGCAATACCGTGTGCTGGAAATTCAATATTCTTTGCTGCCAATAATTCATTATTTTCCCCTAATTAAGTTGATATAAAGGGTAATTTGGTCTTGGCAGTGCAGCAAGCCCTGCACGTGCTGTAGCAACAGGTTCCTAGCAGCACCTTGGCCCCTGGGACTCACCTTGAACTGCTGGTGGTCGTAGCGGTCATGAATCACCACAAAGCGCAGATCAAAACGCCGAGCAAGATCAAAGAGGTGGTCTGTCTCAGCTTTGGTCCATGCATCATCATGGAGATACATCTGGTACTCCTGCTCTGAGTAGACAGGTACCTGCACAGTCTATGCAGAGGAAAGAAAAACGTGGTAACTCTCTTGCAGCACTGCCCTTCTCACTGCCAGCTGGTGCACTTGAGCCAAGAGCAGTGCACTGACAGGAGGCTGTTGCCAGGATCCTGAGCAACGGATCCTGCTAGAAACATGATGAGCAGGCAGAAGACCTGATAATGAGCAACGTGTGATCCTGTAACATTCTGGGGGGACTAGCAGGAACTACTGCCTGGGAGGCTGAAACCTATTTCAGGTGGCTGACACAGGCAGAGGTCAGCACCAACACCAACCCACATCCTGATTATAGGTTTCAAAATTATCAGGCTGACATGACAGGGAAACCAAGGTTCAGCCAGCCTCCCTGCATTCCTCCCATATAGCAACATCAATATCTTGACATAATTGACTGTTTACTTGGGTTGGGACATGCTCACTTGTGTGGAAAGAATGGGGAAGGCCAGGAGCAGTAGCTCCTAGCCTTTAGCACACCTTCTGCTTTGATATACAACCCAGTTCTTTCATGTTTGGTGCACAACAGTGCCATGAAGATCTGAACGGCTGGGTGCTGTGCAACTAAGGGCCATAAACTTGGCAAACTATTCTGTCCCTCCCTTCCTCATCCACCCTTTGTCCAGCAGGGCTGCAAGGCCAAACAACAGTCCAACTCTCAGAGCAACCCAGGTGCCTGAAAGGCCAAACCCACACCACTGTCCCCAGCTTGGAATTGCTCTGCAAGGGCTCTCTGCAGAGCAAAAGTGTCACATGAGTACTAAAGGAACAGTAAAAATACTTACTGTATTAGGGGAAGTCCTAGCACATGGTAAAGCAAAAGGACAAACAAGCCTGTGCTTTCCTCCCTTACGCCCTTCCACCACTCCTGCAGTGGAAGTTTGCTCAGCCTGAGGAGGTCCTGCCTCCACAAGAAAACATGGCGTGCATGCGAGCAGCACACATACTTCAACACCTCTATGCCCTCCCAAGGCCTACACCAGAAAAGTCATCCTCATGAACTCCATGAAGCTGAGAAGAGCATTCCTGAACTCCAAACAACAGCCTCTTTAGGTCTACTGCATTTCTTCCATCACTGAGGCATAGATTAAAGGTGAAGCATATCTCTTGGGAATGCACTGCACCTCAACCTTCCAGTACCACTTGCACCAGGAGCAAGGCCATCCTACTAGATACTGTAGGGATGTCCTGTGTACATTGTGGGGAAAAAAAAATTCTCTAGAGTAGCACACATACATGAAAAGGGCCAGGAGGACTCTCTGCAGTGGATGGAAAGGAAGGTGGCAGATGTCTGATCAAAGAAGAGAATGGGACAAGAGCAAAGAACAGTCCACAAAACACTTCCTCAGCCCCACTCACGGTTGCTCAGCTAAGAACTGCTGGAAAGAGAGAAGCTGGGAACTCATCAGATAGAAAGTTTGAGCCAGCCATGGGACAACTGTAAGTTCAAATGCAGTGATGAACCTAAAGAGGGATTTCCAGCAGAAACCAGCAGGGTTTCATTTGCAGAACAAGACCTTGGCAGGAATACCAACTACAACTGTACTGACCCCTGTTCAGGAAAGATGAACTGAAATGGGAACAAGTACAGAGAAGAGAAATGAGGATGAGTAATGGGGCGAGAAGCTTGTCTTCCCACAGCAGACTGTAAGAGAACGGAGCCCAGCAAAGGAAGTCTGAAAGGAATCTGACTGCAGGCTTCAAGTACGCTAGATAGAATGAAAGGAATACCCATAGGAAGAAAAGAACAACTGAAATAAGGACAAATAAATTGGCTTTCAAAGAAATGCCAATTTAACATGGAAAATTTAACCTGGAAATGAGAAATGGAACAGAGTCAATCTGGAACAGCTTCCCAAGGAAGTGCAGGGGCAGGAAAACCCAAGTGCTTTTCAAAAGGAACTTGATCAGTTCATGAAAGGAACTGGATGGCACAGGACCTGAAAGAGCCAAGAAGAGGATTCAATGGCCCAGAAAACTCCTCTCAGTCCTACATTTCACACTATAAACCCACACAATGATGGGCATTAAATTAGCTGAAGCTGCTCAGGAAAGATCCTGGAGCCATGAGACAGTTCTGTGAAAACATCAGCACAATGCCTAGTAGTGGTGAAAAGACAACATGAACAGTAAAAATGATTAGGGAAATAAAGAGAATCAGCCAATGTACAAGCCCGCAATGTTTCCGTAAGTGAAATGCTCACTCCTAGCCCATCATTTCAAAAGAAAGGATATTTGAGAACAACAAGGGTGAGACAGGGCACAGAAGGGCAGATGTATGACAAATTATGGAAAACACAGTACATAGCAAGGACAATTTACTACGTCACTTAACACAAGATCTCAGTGGCACCAAACGAAACCCCAAGGCAGAAGTTTAAACAGAAGAAAGCACCTTTGCACACCATACAAAGCTAACCTGAAGAACTCATTACTACAGGATATTCACAAAGCAGCTTTCTGCCCTGAACGTACCTAGCAAGAGTTAGTACACAAATTCCATGTTAAGAAATCCTTAGGCCAAAGACCATCTAGGTCTTTCTAGGAAGCTAAGAAAAAAATGCTCTATTTACCCTATTCTCATGCGCTTTCTCTAAGCCTTTACTAATGGTAGCCAGAAACAGAATATTGGCTTAGAGAGGCTTTTGCTCTAACACCAGTGAAGCTGCTTTTATATTCCTATTTCACACTCTGGATCAAGGCTTAGTGTACACTGTGAAACCTAAGTTTACATTTTGGATCTCGCAATGAAGAAGAGGAGTTTGGTTTGGAGAATGGAAGCATAGAGAAAAGGCAAACCAACTGAGAGGTGATGTAAGAGCTGGATTAAAGAGCTTGAGCAGCCAACAGGACAGACTACACAGGAAAACGGGCTCATGCCAAAGGGAGTGAGAGATTCAGGCAGAGGTATCAAGTATGTGAGAAGAAACCCACAGAAGAGTCTGAAAAAGTAAATACAATTCCTCTGACATAGCAAATAATTGCAGAACTCCTCACCAGTGCCTTCTACCTTCCCAACCACAGATCCACAAGGGTGATAACTTGCTCCTAGTATTATGTAATTGTGCATATGCAGATGGAAGAGGTCTGCACCACTAATCTAAAGGTCACAGCCTTGCTGAAGGCTCTTCTGTCTCACAGTACATGATAAAGTTAAGGAAAGGAGAATCGTGTAATTACAACACCCATGTGTGGTGCCCTCTGATAAACTTGGTTGAACTCAGCCAAAAACTGTTACAGCAGTGGTCTTAGAGACAATTACACTCCCAAAGTTTCACTCAGACAGCTAACAGGTGCCTCGCTGAGTCACGCTTCAGACTTCCACCCTGGACATCAGAGAAGAGATGCCCCGGGAGGCTCTTACCAATGCTCCAGCAAGAGGAAAAACATCAGTCAGAGCTTCAGCCTTCTAACATATAAGGTCAACCAACCACTTAACTCTGCAGGAAGCCAAGCTTTGTTAGAACTGATGCTCTGTGGGTTACAAACTTTAAATGTTGTATACAGTTATATACAAGCAGAGCTTTTGAGGAATGATGTTAGCACTCACTTTTTTTTTGCCTTCAGATTTGCATCATGAAGGGGGTTAAATTACATTATAGAGGCACCTTAACTCTGCTCCTTTTTAACTCTGGAGGTTCTGACTTTGAAGTATAAATCTTGATGTAGTTTGCTTTGTGCATACACATGAAAGCCCTAGCCACTCAAAGCAGATACATCTGGGACAAAAGACAGCAGGAGATTACAACAACACATTGTGGCAATTTAATGTGAGATGCAAAGAACAGGGTACTGCACCACACCGATACCACAGGAGCAATTTCAGAGGGAACGCAATGTAATTCAGCATCTGTGCTGGAACCTGGCCAAGAGGCTGCAAGCCAGCTTTTTGGCCACAAAGCTCAAGCAATTTTTTTCATACTGGGCAAAATAACAAGACTTAGGACTTCAACGTCTCACTCAGAATAGAGTATCTTTTACTACCTGGAGCCTGTAATCAGAGGGAGGATGTTGGTTAGGAATGGAATGAGATGGCAGAGTGCCTCCTCACCAAATCAATGACCACGCACCTGAAACACAAGGGGCTCTAGCAAGCTCTGACCACATACAGAGCCCACTTCGCTCGAATGATCTGGAGACATCATAATCTGTGGTCACATGGCTACAGGCCATGCTGCCAGTTACAATGTAATTGCCAAATCTAACTCAGTCTTTTCACTTGATGAAAGGACCAACTTCCTGTCTGGACATTTAAGAAGCTGACTGAAGGGTATTTTTCAGCTGCTATTTATATGCTTTGTTCGAAAGTGCTCCCACTTACTTTATTGAACCTGGCAAAAGGGTAGTCCTTCCCTTCCTCTGCTGCTCTCCTCCAGTGGTAGAACATTGCTCCATCTTTTCTCGCCGGGTTGGTGAAAGGCATCCACTTCCAAGGCCGGACTTTCTTGGACCCTAGCTTTGCTTTGACTGTTCGATAACCCTGAGTTGTATCACTTGGCAGCAGTGGAGGTGCATCCCTGTGGTGGAGAAAAGCACTGCCTGATGAGAAGCAAGCAGCAGCTCAGGAGAAACCCAAAGAGATTTCAGACTCAGAGTGAGATCTGCCACCACAGTGTTCACGGTGGGAAAACCCGAGTTCAAGCTTTACTCCAGGTTTTGCACTTGCCAGACAGCAAACATTTCCGCATCAGAGGACAGAATACACAGCACAGATGGATTTGAACAGAATCACCTGCAAAGCAAACTACGCAAAAGACCTCCACAATCCACAACAAGCTAAATATGGGCTGCAGCAGAGCTATTTTTGCAGAAATAAAAGCAATGAATAAATGATTTTTTTGATTGAATGATTGAATAATTGAATTTTTAAAAGTATTTTATTTATAAATAAATTTTATGAATAAAAGAGACAGATACAGAATGGTAAGAACACTGCCTTGTCTGTGCTAGACTAATGTACATGTACCTAATCCATCTTCTACAATGAACAAATCCCTTAAATTTAGAAGAGAGAAGATAGACACTGTCTGTGCCTCTCCAAATAAGAAGAGCACAAGCACAGGCCAAGCACAAAGGGGAATCAACCCAGGAAGCGAGATTCCTCACAGTTTCATGAGGATGCTGCCCCACCACCAAAACTCACGCTACCCCACAACACACACAGATGACCACAAGCTCTTACTTTTTGTCAGAATAGAGGAGTGCATAAACTTCTCGGTGCATTCCTTCCGGCCTCTTAAACGTCAACGTCTCTGAAGATTTCTTTGATTTTTTCTAAAACAAAAGAATTTCATTTTAGATTCGGAAGTAGCAAGCCCTTAGGGAACATTAAACTACATAATCTGGCACCCTGCAATGGTTTTCACTTTTATCTGTTTTCAGACACCTTGAATTTCTCCAGAAAAGTGCCTGGTCTTGGTGAAAGACACTGACAGACAAAACATGCCCACTTTCAGTGATAGCACTCACCAGTACTCAGACACTTGTTGCTGATAACAAACACAAGTTCCAAGTTGAACATCTGGCTGCAGTTTTCAGGAGCTGGTACACTAAGCCTTTTTTCACAACATAAGTACTGTCCTCACGTGAAGGTATTAACACTTTTAACTAAATGATTCTCTGCCTCTCAGAGAGGATAATAAGAAACATCTTCTGACCTTCTCCTAGTTTTTGTCACTTTGTTCTGCAGCAACTTCAGTGTTCACCAGTTACGATCAAGCCCTTGCAGTAGCCACACATCAAAACTAACGGCATAACCTACAAAAGTAAAGTCTCGTTCCTGCCTCCACTCACTTATACAGCAACAAGGTTTGGTTTTGTTGTTTGGTTGTGTTTTGGGAACTTGATTTTGGTTTGGTTGGGTTTGTTGGGTTTTTTTTACATAGTTTCTTCATACTAAGAATTCAGTCTAGATGACTCAATTTGGCCCCTAACCCCTTGTCAGAACTGACGGTTTCTAAGACACAGGTCACCTCATATCACATGCACAAGTTTATAAAGTGATCAGCTTTGGATTCAGGCAGATACAGTAACAGCCACATTAACCAGATATGCTTCCTTTAAGTGGGCCAAATTTACCAAGTAGTCCAGAGCGTTTGGTTTAACTGTGCCATCTTTATAACCACATCACTGCTTTTAAATACTTGCTTACCATATCACTGCCAACTTTTAAATCACAGTATTTTCCAGCACGAAAATTACCACTGTATCACAAATTGTGTTAAATCCAGTCACCTTTATCAAGCAAATTCAAAATCCCATTAAAAAAAAATAATCTATAAGATTGGCCTACAACTACTTCCCATAAAACTTCATGACAGACATTCATTATATTAGCACCTTTTCACTCCTAATCGAACACCTCTCTCCTAATGCGTCCATCAGTTTGCCCACAAGCGATGTAAGGCCAACTGAGACATTACCTGTGGGTCACCACACACCCTGTTTGAACACAGGTTTCTGGAATTCCCCGAGTTCCTAGATTTATTAGAAGTTAATACCAGCAGGCCAGAGATCAGCTCAGGCAGCTCTTTTAGGAGTAGAGAACAAGTTACTTGGTCCTGCTGACGTAAATGTTTTTATGCGTAGTAATTTTTATTTTAACATTCTCAATCTCTAATGGACTGGAAAGTACTTCACAGTCCTCTTGTGATTTCAAGACATCAATCTGGGTTTTTTTTTCTAATTAAGAACAGATCTATTTCCCAAGCAAGCACTGCACTGTTATTAGCAATTTTGCTTTCTCCATGCAATAACGGCTTATTCCTTTGGTTTGATTTAGTTTCTGTACTTTGTAGAAATTCAGAATGTTTCACTCAAAGCCACAAGTGGCTTCCTGCACTCCTCCCAAAACCTCTCACTGCACTTCCCCTTCCTCTCTCTTTCCATTACAGTAAGTTTGAGGAGAAACTCATCTTATTCTCTGTTCCAAAGAGAGACAGACAGCCACCAGCACTCTTGCAGCTCTCTGCTACCTAACAAACACATCTAAATCAAAGTACCTGCATCTTAGAACACTCAGTGGAACAACAAACACAGGCTGAATCCAGCCAAAGAGCTGCTCACCAGACACTCCATTCACCAACACAGCTGATAACTGATCATTTTAACATTTTGACCTTTAAATTACTGAAACTTATCAGTTTTCCATTACACCAATTATACTATGTGTCCTACTCCCAGCAAGGCAGTCATGAAACCAGTTTGCTTCTCTTCAGAGACAAACACTTCAGGGGAGGCAAAAAACAGTCAGGAAGTACTTTCAGAGATTAGATGGTTGTGCATGTTTGGTTTTGTTTGTTTGTTTCCAAACAAATACACAGGCTTATGCTTCAAATCAGACCATCTCTGTACCAGAGTGCTCCCAGAGATTTGATTCTATCAAGTCTTGCAAGGAGCAGCTGAGGGAAGTGGGGTTGTTTAGCCTGGAGAAAAGGCTCAGGGGAGACTTTCTTGCTCTCCACAAGCTCCTGAAAGGAGATTGTAGCAAGGTGGGAGGCTCTTCTCCCAAGTAACAAGCAATAGGACAAGAGGAACTAGCCTCACGTTGCAGTGGGGAGGTTTAGATAGGACACTAGCAAAACTTTCTTCCTAGAAAGGATTATCAAGGCCCAGACCAGCCTGCCCAGGGAAGTGGTGGAGTCACCATACATGGAGGAACTTAAAAGATGTGTAGATGTGGTGCTGAGTGACATGGTTTAGTGGTGATCTGGCGGTGCTGGGCTAGGATTTGATGATCTTAAAGATCTTTTTCTACTTAAACAATTTTATTACTTCATCTGCTCCAGCTCATTTCCAGGCACCTCCACATCTCTTAATTATTTGTGAACTGACTTTCCCAACACCTTGCAAAGCATAGGACAGCCAAGACTTTGCTCAAATTCAAAGTACAGAAGGCAATAACACGCTGTAGCATATCACCACACAAAGGGCAGCACACAAGGACATGCATCCTCAACTGAGCTTACTAACTTGCCCACATTCCCACAGGCAACACATCCCAGTACTCCTAAAACCCAGTCACACACCTTCCCTGTACTGGGACTGCTCCCATGGTTTGAAGACATTTACCGTTCAATCAAGTCAGACAGTGTTTTTTTCCATCTGTTATCCATAAACAGGATCTGTTTATGGCTAGACATACTTCACACTTACTGCACAAAACTGGAATTTTAGAGAAAACTGAAAATGCCCTGGGAATAAACCCAGCTCACCCAGGATACCACTTACACAGCTCCAGCTTAAACTCTGCCCTAAATGCCACAGGGCAGTTAACAGAGAACACCATGACCGAGGAGTGTGGCCCTCCAGGCATTTCCAGGTACTCCTTGGAAGCCCAAAAATAAACGGACTATGGTGGAAACATGCTTCATCCCATCTTTTTTTCCAATATTTACCCCGGATGCCAACACAAGGCCCCTCAGGGCATCGCGGTTCACCTTATCTGAGTTGATGATATCCTTTTTGTTGATAGTGCCCGTGTTCTCCGACTCTACGCCACCCAGCTCCAGGATGTCCCGCACGTCTGCGCCGGTCGCCATCTCTCCGCCTGCCTTCTGGCCGTGTCTGCCACCGTCGTGTCTGTCCGCTCCAGCTCTGAGGGAGGGAGGGAAACCAGGGGGTCGAGGTTAACGTGCAACTCCCCGGGGCTACCCCATACCCACGCAAACACGCATTTGCGTGTGTGTATGTATACATACATATACACACACGCGCACAGATGTATATCTACACACACACACACGCACATATATATGCACACACGTATATCTACATGTACACACACACCCCCTCAGCCGCCTACCCATCCCGCCCAGGCCCAACAACGGGGCCTTGTACCCAGCCTGTCCCAGGCGCCACGCTCGCCGAGCGCACGGCCCGGAGCCCCGCGGCGGGGTCCCGGGAAGGCCGCGGGAGAACGGGCGGGACGAGGAAGTGCACTGGGGACACAGCAGCCCCG
>VZZY01005240.1:75098-106808 GCA_013400335.1 Eurystomus gularis | reverse complement strand
TCGCTTCGCGGAGCGGCTCCCGTGAGGCCGCGTGCCGCCGCGCCGGTGCTGCCGGTGAGGCAATCAGCAGCGCAGAGCTCGCCGGCTCCCATCTGGCCGCGCACACGGTGCGTGTGCGAGCCGAGATAACCGCCCGGCCGACCCCGCCGAGGGGCTGGCAGCCTGCCTGCACCGCCTCATCTCTCCCCACAGCCCCTGCGGGACGTTGGTCTGCCCTGCGTGGGGAGCCATGCCGCGGCTGAGCCTCCAACTGCCCTGCCACGGGGAGCACGGGCCGGCTGGCCCACCCTGCCTGCTCACGGAGCCTCTGGGGCAGTGCTGTCCGGCCCAAGGCTTCCCGTGGTGGGGGACACGGGGGGACCGGGACGTCCCACCTCGCAGGAGACACCCAGGCACCCCGTTTCGTGCCAGCGGGTGAGGACGTGGCGCGGACAACCAGGGCACTGGGCAGGCCTCGCCGGGGGCTCTCTGCCACCCTGTCCAGCTCACAGCAAGACCTTCTCCACTTGGCCCCCGTCCAGCCGGTACCAGGAATGGCCCTCCTACTGTTGCGCTTGTCAAGAAGCAATGGCCCTTATCTTCTGGAGCCGGTCTCCCTGCTTTCTGGGGCTTTCCATCCCCAGATACCTTTCTAAGAACCAGGGCTGCTGCCTGTGCTATTCAGAAGCAAGAAGTCGATTTAAAAAAAAACAAATATAAACACCAAAGGTGAGGTGTGCGTACACATACGCACACATTGCTTCTGGATCCAAAGCTACTCTACCAGTTGCTTTCATCACCGCGCTTTAATTATAAGGGTGGAGCACTGCAATAAATTATTTCAGTAATCCAGTGGAACAACAATTCAGATCTTCCCCCTTTTACCAAGAATCCCTGCCCTGGTTTCCAGAGCACACGCTGGGCTGCTGCCCGAGCACCGCGTGCCTGCCTGCTGGTGAGGGAGTGGGCTTATTAATGCCACCCAGCCGGTCAAAACACACAGGCTGCAAAGTCCTTCCTTGGAAAAATTCACCTCCAAAGCAGTGAAAAAGCATGTAGGCATCATCTGAAATCCCTTTTAGCCTGGCCCCCAGAGTAGCTTATTTAAGTCACCGGTTAATCCCATTATTTGCTTCTTGGCTAAATAATAATTAATAGCAAGGCAGTTCCTGCCCCAAACTTGTATAGATAAGTGAGAGCAGATGCCACAGGAGACAAACACTAATTCCACTTGGTTTTCCCCTTTTCCTGTCAGTTTTGGCATCTGCACCCCTGCAGCACTGGCTTATTTTAAGAGAGGCGTCGCCAGCAGATCAAGTTCATTTTTACAGCCAATACTTCTTGCAAATGTGGGATATTCCCCATGAAACTCTTATTACTGGTGCTATGGTGGGAGGGCCGGGCGAAGGGGAGCAGCACCACGCCAGGCACCGCATCTACACAAGTGCTGCCAGCGCTGACCACACAGGGAGCTGGGGAGGGCGGCATGGGAGGAGTTTGCCCACTGTGAGCCATGGGGTGGGCACGGGGGGTTCCCTGCCACAGCCCTGCCAGTGCCTCAGCCGCAGAAGCCTCCTATGAACAGAGAGGGAGGTGAGCAGGAGCAGCCGGTGCGTACACAGCCCTCTGTTGACAGAAGCCCATTTAGGAAACGCGGATTATCTCCCACGCCACTGGAGCAGGCTGTAAAGTCGCTGGCATCCCAGGAGATCAAACGACGGCCCGGTGGAAGAGCAAACAGAGGGTAGGAAGGGCTGCCTGCCCAGGCGATGGCCCAAGAGGAAAGGGTTAATAGTTATCCTTGCTCTTGGCAGTGGAGGAGTGTGCCTCAGGAGGCTCCATTAAGAGAGGACCAACCTGTGGGCCAGGCAGGGGGGTGATGCCCCACAGCACTGCCAGAGGTGGCATTGGTGCCCAAGTTGCCCAGCATGACCCCCAGTAGATCCAAGGGAGTCCGCTACCCCACAAAACACCAGGAACTGAATACCATCCACACTGTGTCCCCTCCGTGCTCCATCAGCTGAAGCTGGGGGCCTGGAGTGAACCTGGGGACTCTCCTTCAGGGCATCTCCAGTGCCCCCTCTCTAACAGGAACCGCAGAGCCCCTCTACCAGTAGCCATGGTGTCACTGCCTGAAGAGCTTCTTCTTTGGTGGGAGGCAAAACCTGAGCCCCAAAAGCTCCTCAGGGGACCCTGTGGGGGGGTGCTGTGGGGACCCACACAGCAGGACACCGCGGGCTGCTCTGATGCTCTGGGGTTACAACCCTGAGAGCAGAAAACGGATCTGTCTGGGTTTTACTCTCTGTCCTCTCCGCTGCATAGGCCTGGCCTGCCTGGAGAAGGGTCCAGGAGCTCCCAGACCTGCCTGCGCCCCCCAAGGCCCCCTTCCCCTCCTGAAGAGAAAAGAGGAACCGAAAATGAAATTAAAGCATAATTCAATCCGGAGCGGGTCCAGAGTAAAGTCATCTGCTCTTATCGTGTGCTGGCAGGCTCTTCCCGCTCTGCAACAAACACAATGTTATCAGGGCACAGAGGGCAGATTCGTTTGCACCAGCGGAGCGAGCTGCTGTGTCCGCCCTGCCTGCCCGGGCCTGGGGAGCACCGGGATGCACGGCTGAGGACCGGGGCTGCCGGGGGTTCAGGGAGGCAGGCAGCGTCCTGGCAGCACTGGCAGGGAGCTCAGCCCTGGGATGGGGGGCTCTGGCTGGGGGCTGCATCCAGGCTCCTTGCACAGCTCTCCAGCCAGGGGACCTGGGTCAAGTCCCTCCTCGTGGATGTCACTGCGGAGTAAACGCTGTGGAGGGACAGGGCTCGGGGTTGACATCTTTGCCTACGGGAATGTACATGGCCCCATCTCCCATGGGTGTTGCCCGGCTGCCTGCCCAGGGAAGCTGCCAAGCAAGCAGAACTGGGCACCTTGACCCCCAGCATGGTGGTATGGTGACATGGTGCCACCTTGGCACCCCCAGACCCCACACACATGCCTGGCCCCACTGTGCCCCCCTGGACTGCATCCCACTTTGATCTCTGCCTGCTGCCTGATGGTGCCCCGTCGGCTGCGGAGCCAGCGCAGCCCTCTCCATCCTTCTTTATATACCCCTGTTATTTTTAACTCTGCCTACGCAAATCCCGAATCCGGAATGAGCAGCGGCCAGGGGCCAAGGGGAAATGGACACGGTGCAAATTTCCTGCCCTTTTTACCTCTCTTCCTCTATAACACAGAGCAACGTTTTTCCTCCCCAGCTTAACTTTCACTGGTACAGGAAAGCTGAAAGCATTGGACTCTGCAGAGGGTCCAGCACCACGATGGACGGGGTATCCTCCCACTCAGAGGGGACATCACGCGTGGCATGGTGCCGAGAGATGTCCCACTCTGCAATGCACACTGCAGCCTTCATCAGCAGTCCGACATACTCGAGGCGTCGAGCCAGCCCTTGCAGCAGCGGCCTCACATGTGAATGCATGTGCTCACATGCCAGCCCAGGGCTGAATCCTGCCCCCAGCCCAGTGAGCCCCTCTGGCTCCAGCCACAGCACCTAGCACCCAGCAGTTGGGTCTGGACCACAGTCGTGGGAGCTGTTTGCTTCAGTTGCCGCCTACAACAGCACTGGAGATAACCTATGCCACCCCAGCAGCTCCAGGAGTAAAGGGAGGAATTGCTGTGTGCTGCTTCCTTGTGAGCAACAGGGAAGGCTGGGAGGAGCACAGGGTATTTGTCCCAACATCTCTGGTTTAATCTTTAAAAAAAAAAGCCCCAACGTGTGATGCTAGCAGGTTGCACAGTGAGCATCATGGTACAGCTGTACAGCTCAGGGGATGCGCGTGTTAGAGCCCTTCTGTCGTGAGCTGAGGGTTGATAGCTGTATATCACATACGAGCAATTCAACTACAAAAGTTTCAGATAGTCCAGGTAAAAATCCCCACCACTCTTTTCTAAGCAGACTCCATCCCTCCTCCTTGGCAATACTCTAAGATACGCAACCTCCAACGAATCCAGACTCTCAGCAGGTTGGGATAACAGCCCTTGCCCATGCACAGAGGCAGGGAAAGTGCGGACACTGACACTAGCACCAGTCAGCCCTGCTCCATGCAGGTCTGTGCAATTTCTCAGCCCAAAGAAAGCCCATCTGACCTCAGAGGCTGGACACCATAGTGGCCGCAGTACATGAGGCACTGCCATCCCAGCAGGGAACAACTTTCTGATGGGAGCTATGTCATGGGGCTGAGCGAACAGGCTGTGACATGAGTCACTGGCACCCATGGGGACACAGCCCTGGTGTGAGGCAGCAGGGTACAGCCCAGAGCACAGCAAGGCAAGCAGGGAGCCAGGGAGCTGTCCCACTCTGCATGGAAACTGTTTTCCAGGACACCTGATTTTGGTTTTACTCCTCCCATGCAGCTGTCTGCCCGCAGCCACCTTACTGGTGTAAATCACACACAGTAGAGCATTGCACAGAAAAGCCATCCCATTGCTGTCCTGCGTCCCTGGGACACACACTGCACTGAGACCACCCACTCAGGCACGGGCCACCAGCCTCGGCTCACAGCCGGCCACACGCGGATGCCGTGGTGCCATCACACGCATGCAGATGCCGCGGTGCCATCACACACATGCAGCCTGCAAAAGTGCATCCTCCTGCCCGCGACACACACAGCGGTGTCCAGCAGGAGCAGCAGCTGCCCCACATCAGCAGCAAACCCCTTCGTGCCGACGTTACTTAAATCTGCTTCATTCTGCTCCAGGAAGTGGCATTTAATTACCCAGACTCCCTGGTAGTAAATAGGTTTGCAACACAGTACAAAAGGCTGTACTTTTTTTTTTTCCCAACCCTGCTCATGCGCTGCACCAGTGAGCTCATCCCCTGGGAATACCAGCTCCAAAATAGATTTGCTCCCTTGTTGGAAATAATCAAATGGGAATCCAAGCTGGCTGAGCCCAAGCCCAATTCCTCCCTTTGTTCTGGGGCTCTGGCAGTGAAGGGGTTTGGAGAGGGGCGACAGGAACTTGCCTTCTCTTTAATTGACCTCCGATGATGAAACAATCAACCAAACAATTTAGAAATGTGCATCCAGTGAGATCATCGGGAAAACTTCTCCGGGAATGAGCCTGGGGAAAGGAAGGTGGTGGTAATCCACCTGCTCCAGCCGCCTCAGCAGGCCTCGTTGCATGGCACAATGTCGCACAGCACAGCCACCCACCAGCCCTTGGGCCACCTTGTTGTGGCTTCACACCAGCAGCTGCCTTGCTGGGGCCAACACTGGAGAAGGGGGCAGCAGGACCTGCCCCAGCAGGGTAAGTTGAGTAGGGACAGGGGGGTAAACAGCACTGTTTCCCCTCCACCATGGTGCCAGCACCACTGGCAGGGTCACAATGTCACCAAGCCTCTCCCAGATGCTCTCTGGTCCCAATGGGACACCCATCCTTCTTTTTTCCAGCCTTAGCCCATCCTTAGCTGCTGGGTGCCCATTTATCCCATGCCAGCACTGAGCAGTACCGCTGTCCAACTCCATCCCTAGCTACCTCAGCCCCACTAAGACTGCTGCCACTGCAATAGGCATTTCTAGGACAGGACCTGCTATTCCACGGTGCCGCAGAGGGAGAACCTTCCCATTCCCATGAGGGCTGCCTCCCTGGGGATTTCCACCCCTGGCACCCTTTCCCCAGCTTTTCACAGCCCAGCAGGCAGGCAGCCACCTGGGAAGGGCTGGCACGGCGCCCTGGCTGTGCCGTCAGGGCTGCCCCGGCTTCCCCAGCCCAGGCAAGAGCAGGATTCAGCTTGGCATGAGGCAGGGGCTAATTTTGGCCCAAAGGGTTTCCCTTCAGCAGACTTTGCCGACAGCGTGGTTTTGAAGACAATCTTAGCCAGAGTCTTCCTTCCTCAGCTGCCAGTGACCCAGAGACGGGCTGGAGTGTTTGTGTTGTGTGTGCATGTGTGTGTATATCTATCTCCAAACCGCAACAAATATTTCATATTCATTTTCTTTCTTTCCCCTTTCTTTTTTCCCCTCTGAGCCCTTGGCTGTGGTATTTAAATAGTAGGTGTGGTCCCAGCGCTTCGTGCCAAAACCAACACCAGCTCCAGAGCAGATAACCCTGCAAGCAAACGCAGCAGCGAAACCATGCCGAGCTGCCGGGAGAGCCATGCTGGGACGGGCAGCAGCGCCAGGGCACGGCCACGGCCCGGCCCCGCAGGCAGGCAGCAAACGGGCACCGCGGCCACGTGGCTCCCTGGCCCCTACACAAAGGCTTGGCCAGAGGGAGAAGGCAGCAGAGGCAGTGTGTCCAGCTGCAGGGCCACGCACTCGGTGCTCAATGTGTGCAGCCAGGAGGTGTTTGGGATGGACCCAGATGGTCTTCAGGTTTTGTTTTACAAATCAAGGCGAAATGTTTGGCTGAATTGCCTACATTCCATGTTATAAAGAATCAATAGGATTTTTTATTAAAAAAAGATACTTTTCTGCAAAAAAAGTAGAGCGTGAGAAGTGGGAGGGGAAGTCCCTCCAGTGTTTTAAGAGCAGCTTGTAAAGAAACTTTCTTACACCCTGATGTTTTTCTCATCCAAGCTGAAAGCCCTGAAATACGGTGAACGTCATGTATTTCAGCATGAGTCACTCGCAAAGAACCAGCTGCTTCACCTACTCCAGCAGTGCTGGCAGTGCCAGTGTGCACTGGGGATAGTGGAACAGCAGGAATGGAGGGGACTTCTAGGTGCTCTTGATCCAAAGATGGACAGAGACAAATCTGGGCATGCAGGAGAGGGACAAAGAAAGGTCACTGCAGACCCAGAGCCCAAATCCTGCCCTCCCTTTCACTGGGGCTGCAGCCATTTCTGAGGATGAAGAAGGGTTGCCTCAGAGCACCCATCAAGCTTTGAAGCTTCACGACATGAGCATAAGCCCCAGGAAGCTCACAAGCTCAGCTGCAGGTGAATGTGCACGCATGTGTGTGGCACTGGCAGTGCCACAGCCAGTCAAGTGGGAGCCACAGCACCCTGGCTCCAGCAGAGCCTGTGCCTGACTGCTGGGGTCCCCCAGAGCAGCACCTGCATCCAAAAAGACAGAGGAAGAATCTTATCACAGCCTTCAATCCCATAGCTTTCTGCCGGGCTGGCAAAATGACACATTCCTTGGAGGGTAGGTTCTTGCAAGGTTTTGATCCCGAGGGACCCAGTTGTCATTCGCAAATGGGATAGCGGGGCAGTGTCCAGGGGATCAGGGGGAAACCTGGGCTTTCTCAGTCCCAGCATGCACACCCTGTGCTCCTCTTCACTCCCTGGGTGCTCCTGGTGTGGCATCCTCAGTTTGCTCCTGCCCTAAGATGGTGCCCTGCGGGAAGCAGGCAGAAAAGGTACTACCATCTCATAAGTGTGGTCCCAAAGCAGAAATTACCACCCTGGGCTGGAAGGTTCCTGGGACCCCCAGCTGCTGGGGGTGATGCTGGCAGATGGGGATGCTCCTCTCCACCTGCTCCAGGGCACTGTGCTGCTGGGGCTGGAGCTCAGCAGCCTGCCTAGAGGATTCCTTGGTATAAGCATACCCTGGGGTGGCTGCGGGATGCTTGTCTCTGAGCTGAGCCGGTGCATGGCCACGGTCAGGTGTGAGGCAGGGGCAGCCAGCGCAACCCTCCCTGCCCTGACCTGCAGCACTGCGGTGCTGGAGCAGAGCCGGCCAGGCATGCAGCGCAAGGTGCACAGCGGGGCCGGGATCCACCCAGCCTGTGGCAGAGTAGGAGGGTCCTTGGCAGATGAGGTGCAATTTTAAAATCCACATCCAAGCAGGCTCCTTGCCTGACCTTGGCACAGGTTCGGGCTACAGGCAAAAAGCCCCGAGCCCAAGCCCAACCTCTAGTGGCCTCCATCTTCCCCAGTTCCATCTTGCCTGCTGTGCCACAGTCCCCCTCTGCCACTACCTCCCACATGCTGGCAAAGGGCTCGGTGCAGCCATGGCATCCCGCAGCTCCCCAGGGACCACTTGACATTGCTGGCACTTGTCCCAACACGGAAAGGAAAATAAGGTTCGGATGTCACCTCCCCAGTCAAGAGAGGAAAAATCTTTCCAACAAAACACACTTTTAATTCCTCACCGAGCGTAGCCAGTGTTGGAGTCCCCAGCCCCCTAGATTCCCAGCCAAACAGGTAATTTTCCATCTACATCAAAGCAGAGCTGTACAATTTTGCAGGGACAGACGCAGAGGCCATGCCCTGTGCACCTGCTTGTCTGTCTCCTTGTTTTGGAAAGTGGTGGTGATCATGAGACACTGTGCAGGAACTCAAGGTCCCCTGCACCCACCATGCCTGTTCAGTCCCTCCTGGCACCCTACACACTGTAGGGTGCGAGGGACTCTGGGGGATTTTCCCAGGGCACATGGCTTTAGGGTCACAGATGTGGAATGAACTTGTGGCATGTGGGAGAGTGAGGAGGCTGCTAGAGGGAGGGTCCAGGGCATGACTGAGCCCACGCCATGAGGTAGGGAGGGATTTGAGAGAGGATTTCCAGGGGTTTTGTGTCCACCCTGGCCCCACCACTGCCCCCCATGCACCGCCCCACATCCATCCTCCTGCTCTGGGGCTGCTGTGGGGCAGGGGGAGTTTCCATGGGGCTGCAGTGAGGCTCTGTGGGCCTTGGAGCTCTCCATGGAGCTGGGAAGTTCTATGGGGCTATTTTTTGGGCTATCTCTGGTGCAGTGGGTAAGGGACCACGCAGGGGAGGAGCCCAGACCCACATCCCAGACACTTCCCACACCAAGCACTTTGTCACCCCAACCCTGGCAGGGTTACAGCCTAGGGGTGAGGGAGTCAGGAGCCATGGGTCGGTGGGCAGTTCACCCCCACACTCTGCCTGAGGTAAGGCCCAGAGCAGTTTAAGGACAGTATAGGGTGAGGACATGGGCTGGCACAAGGTGCCCTGGGACCAGCAGAGCAGCACTGTGGTGGTGCTGGAAGGATGAAAGCCTTCCTTGCTGCCCTGGGAGTTCAGAGGCTGTTACATCCCAGTGGAACTGTGATCCAGCATCAGTCTGAGCGCTTGAGTGGATTTAGGGAGTCAGGTTGCTCCTAGAGTGACTCAAAACTAGGTTTGACCCAGTGAGTCTGCTCCAGCTCACCTGGTGTAAATGGGGCCACAGTGGTCATAGCGGCTCAGGGCGTGTTGGGGATTGGGGTGTCCCCTCTGGTCACTTCCCCTGGACCACCCCTGCCTTGGGTAGGGGATCACCTCCCCCAGTCCCTCTGGGGATGCATCTCCCCATTAGCCCAATCTGATCCACTTCAAAGCTGAAAGCCAGGCCGAGCTCCAGGCTGTGGGGCCTGCCCTGGGGACATAAGTGGCAGGCAGGAGGACATGCGGGAAGCCGGGGCTGGCAGTGGGAATGGTGGGAGATTCCTCCGGGAATCTGCACTTCCCAGAAAGGGGCTGGTTCCGGGAAGGCATTGAGGCTGCGATGTCCAGCACCTGAGGCATCAATGGGACCATTATGGGGCCGCTCAAGCTGCCTGGGAACCTTTTTGTCTCCAACCAGGTCTGCTTCCACTGAACAGTGATTTGAGGATTCTTCTCCCCTCCAAGTCCACAATTGCAGGGTCATTTGCATCTAAAATGGGAGCGGGGCCCTTTAGCAGCTTGTCTGCTCCTGATAGCGGTGCTGGGTGCCTGCTCAAGCACTAAACCCGCTAATGCAATCAGCTGGGCCGGAGGCTTCTGCATATCAAAGGTCCTGAGCTTTCTTATAGCAGCCCCCTGGCTACAAACCTCCCCTCCGCCACCTTTCATCACTGCCAGGATCGCTGTCACCTGCTTCTGGGAGCCCCTGGCCACAGGGAAGCCCAAGGAGTAGAGATGGAGAAGAGCTACTAGCCCTCCCGAGTACCAGGATGGGGAAACCACTGCGTCCTTGCCTGCACCCCTTTCCAACATGCCACTGATGAGGTTTCCTTTCCCATAGGGCTGGATGAAGGAGCTTTTGTCCTCATGCAGGTCATGGAGGAACATGGGTATGGACAGGCTGGGGAGGGGGACATGGGAGAGGAGCACCCACAAACACTGTGACTCACACATGCAGGGTTACTAACAGCATCCAAAAGGAAACTGGCTGGGGCAGCCCTGGCCCACTTTCCCTGCCCCAAGGAGTGGCACCATCCTCATCCCGCTGAGAGGCATCTCTAGGGAAAGGACCGGCAGCCCCATGCCACGTACCAGCAGCAGAGAGTGCCGCTCGGCATGCACCTAACGGGGTGCCAGTTGCTGGAGGCCGGGCTGGGTGGGACAGCCAGCACCCCGGCAGTGGCCTGGCTGTGGTTGCTGCATCCCCCGAGGAGTGCCTGCAGATTGACAAGTATCTCCTCCTCTTGGGAAAGTGCTTTCCTTCTTGCTCATCCTCTACGCACCCCCAGGGCCCCATCAGAGCAGCTTCCCTGGATGTGGAGAGGACACTGCCTCATGGCCCAAGGTGGCATCATGCCACACCTGCAGGCAGGACAGACCAGAGCCATCTCCACATCCAGAGGGGTGTGCCAGGTGCTCCCACAACACCGACCATACACCTCCTGCTCAGGAGGACCCTAAAGCCTACCTGGATCACTGCATAATCCTATTCATGGGCAGGTGCTGGAGACCAAGTCCTGCCCAGACACCATCCTGCCTGCAGCTCTCCTAGTGCCATCTACGGCAGTGTTCCAGCTCTGCTGGAGGAATGGCACAGTGCTCCTGGAGGCACATGAGGACACCTATGCAGTGGCACAGGGGTGCTGGCTGTGCTGACTTGGCGCCATCCAGGCCAGTGTCCTACAGCTTCTGGCCATCAGTCTCCCTTCATGGCAAACACAGCTGCTTCCCCATCCTTCTCCATACTCCGCCAGTGGCGCCGGCACTGGTGCCAGCGACTGTTACCATATGGTGCTGATGTGTACACAGTGCCTGGGTACGCACAGCGCGGCAGAACCACTTGCATCAGGGGGCTGCTTGGCCTTGGAGGCACCCAGCACCCCCCAGCAGCCTGCATCCTTTTGCAATAAGCAGAGTGCCTGCACAAGGGACGGGACCCCACCACTGCCTGCCCCACACCCGATCTAGCCTGCTGGAGTTGGGGATGTCCAATGCCAGGAGCCTCCTCCATGTTGCAGAATGAGCTTTTGGGGCAAAGGAGCAGGTTTTGATGTGCTTGCCAGGTGCTTGGAGCTGCCCAGTGCCACCAGCAAATGCAGCGGGATGCTGTGGCTGCAGCGGTCCCACCCTGGCAGGGAAAGCTGGTGGTGACTCACTACCCTCACCAGCCCTGCCTGCTGGGTGACTCCTCCTGCATCCCATCCCTTTCCATGGCTCCCACCAGCCCGTGCACTCTCCATACAGCAGCAGCCACAGGCCCAGATCCTGCAGGGCGCTGGAAGGGTGCTGGTGAGGACAGCTGCCACATGTGGGGGATGTCCCTTGGGCCTGGAGGTGTAGGAGATGTAGGCACCCCGCACTCTGTGGCAAAGGGAACATCGTCACCCTGCCCTCGTGCCCTGTCTTTGTGGTGCCAGACCCAGGACAGGGCCAGGAGAAAGTCATCCTTCATTCCTTATCTCCCCTTCACCCTACCCCTGGGGGCACCCAAACCCTCCTGCAGGGTCCCTCCAGCTCCCTGCTCCAGGCCAGTGCATGGGGCAGGGAGAGAGGGAGCCTTTTTGGGACTGTGCCCACCCCCAGAGCAGTGCCTGGGGCTGAGCCAAGCCCCATACAGCCAACACCTTGCCCAGCCACCCCAGGGCTCACCAAGGTGGGTATATCCCAGAGGAAGGGTGTGGGCAGTGTCTGCACCCATCCAGGGAGGACAGAAAGTCACAGCGGGATGCACCCAGGCAGTCAGCCCCCATTTTGGGAGGGGGTCTCTGGATCGAGGGGGGTAAGTAGGGATGGGGCAGCAGGCTGGAGGTGGGGAGGGGACCAGCTTTGGAAACCTCCCCAGGAAGTTTTGCAGGGGTTAGCTCTTCTGCGTGGCTGCTGCAGTAAATGGGTACCTGCCTCAGTGCAATGATCCCTTGTCAGCATGCAAAATGTTCCAGTCTTGCCACGTCCAGGGTGGTGGCAAGCTCAAGAGCGGCCCCTGATTGTGCATAAGGCCTGGACTCTGATGGCATAAGGCTCATAAGGCCTGAGCTGATGGCAGCAGGGAGGACATGGGATGGGGAGATTTACGCCCAGGGTCTGGCAGCAGCTAGGCTTGGAGCTGTCAGAGCAGCGGCCAAACCCTGCCTGCCCCAGCCACCCTGCACAAGTCCTGCGGGGACCCGAGCTCCCAGGGACCTGCACCAGATCCCAGCCGGCACCCCTGGGCTGCAGGAGCACAACTGTGGGTGCACAGATGCTTTGCTGCTCCCTGTGCTCCCACGGCTAAAGATGGGTCACATGAACCAGCACATGGAACCAAAGACCCCAAAAACAGCACTCCGGAGGGGTGCAGGATGACAGCATGGGTGGTGCCAGGGAGATGCAGGAGAAATTTGGGTTAGTGGGGACCAGTTTTTGCACAGAGGGCCAGGCAGTCGACCCTCAGCTCTGCTGGGTGGTGGTGCTGGAGGGGGTGGGAGGCTGACTGGTGGTTTGCATTTCTGGGGACTTCCCTGCAGCCCCACTCCATCCTGGGGGCTGGGTACGGGTGAGGGGCAGAGCAGAGGGATCCAGGGGGCGGGGGAGAGGAGCAGCTCGTGAGTTGTGGGTCATTATCTGTTATTAACATCTGTAATCTCCCGGAGAGCACACTGAGATTTACAGCCTGTTATTAGGCTGTTACTCAACCTGTTGTGCAACAGCTCAATTTAAAAAAACTGAATGTGATTAATAGCCTGCTAATAAGGGGGAAATCTCTCCTATTTAATTCAAAACAGCCTCTACCAGCACTCCAGGAAGGTATGGGCTCTTAGCCCAGGTTCCCAGGCTGCCTGCTAGGCTCCCCCTGGAACCTTCCATGCCGCAGGACACTGGCTCTGAATGGGGGTTCTGGGCAGCAGTGGGTGCTGCTCCCCCTGACAGACCTGGGCTCCGGGGCCCCGAAGGCATCAGGGTGCAACCGCCACCTCTTCCCAGTGCTGGCTACATGATAAGGGGGGTCCTGGTCGTGGCTGGTCCCTGACCATCCCCTGTGGTCACCCTCTGGAAGAGGTGGAAACTCTGAGTCAGCTGCGGTTCTTATCCAAGCATCTCACCTTTTGTTTGGCTGTGACTCGTACCTGACTCACTTTGACCCCACAGCTTCCTGCCCTCCCGCCTTTCACTGCCTGTGGTTCGGAGGGTGCTCTCTGCCCCTAGACATTCCTACCCCAGCTACAGCTTTGCCTCTTGGCTCTCAGCCCCTTTTCCAGGCAGCTGGACCATTACTGCTTGTAAACACTTCCCTGGCCCCAAGACCACTGCACTGGGAGTGCTCCCTGGTTCCTGAACTCCTCTGCCCCGAGCCTTTGCCCCTTGGTAGGATGGGGACAAGCAGGCAAGCATTACATGGCTGTTCCTCCCAAAACAAGTCTCTGGACACTGTTTTCATCCCACCTGAACCCCAAGGACCTGTCCCTGTTCAAGGAGGATGTTCATCAACACAGTCACAGGTAGAAGAGAAGATGCCAACAACCCCCTTGCACTTTGCAGCCAGGATTCAGCCCCTGCCACTCATTCTGTCAATGGCCTCACTCTGCTGGCTTTGACCTGGTGACCGAGCACCATGGTTAACTGGATTGCAGCCGGCCCTATTCCTGCCCCTGCTGCAAGCCCAAATTCTGCCTGCGCTCCTGGGATGCTCCAGGAAAGCCACTGGCTGGGACCCACCTCTGTGCAGTCTTTCCTTACCCCTGCAGCATTAAATCCCTCAGCTGATACCCTTTGGACATGTGTTGGCCCTGCCCAAAGTGACTTGCAATCTCTGCCTTGCGTGGAGAGCATGGCACCCACGAGCTGCTGCCATCTGTTCCTACGGGGTCTTCTCCATCCCCACTTGAAGGCAACATCACCTGTAAAAGCCGATGCTCCAGGCCTTGCCAGCAATAGCTGTTCTCCACGGCCATCCTCTGCCTGTCTTGGGGTGGTGGGAAGCACCTAGGACTGGAGAAGCAGCTCATGCCAGCTCCACATGACACCCTGGGGGACTGAGGGGTCCCTGGACAGATTCTTCCAGCAGTGTGAGGTCTATTTGGGAGCAAACACACCTGGGAAGGGCTGGTGTTGGCTGGGGGAACTGAGGGCAGTGGGGGCATGGACAGCATCCATAGGCATCAGGGCAATGGCACATTGTGGTGGGTGATACAAGCCTAGAGCTGGGGTCCCCATGTCCCCTGCAAGCCCAGGCAGCTTTGGTTCACCCTGCCCAGCCAGTGGTGATCACCAGTGGAGCTGCCACCCTCCACTGTCACCCAGCCCAGGGCTGCAGCAGGCAGGGGCTGCCCCCATGACCCCTGGGCTTTCAAAATCATCCCAGACAGCTGCCGCACCATGCCAGCTGGATGGGCAGCCGCACCATGCCAGCCTGCCGCACAGTTGCTCAATGCTGCGGAGAAGAGCAAGCTGAACCCGTCCCGGTGACCCACTCACTTAATTAGGGCCTCGGCAGCGCCTCGTCAGCAGGGTGCCCTCGCTGCCCTGGCGAGCGTCGCTGAGCGCAGCGCACGCGGCACTGGAGCCCAGCCGCACTGGCAGGCCTGGCCCTGCCTGCGCCTCACGTGGCACGGTGGCTGGGCCGCATTTTCCACATTCCTCCCGGTTCTGAGTCACTGGCACCTCTGCTGCCAAAATCTTTACCCACGCCCGGCCATGCCAGCAGCCAGTGTTGGCTCCAGTGGCCGCGCGCGGCTCCACACATGGCAATGGGCACGTGTCCCTGCGGATGCTCCAGGGTGCCCGTCGCTGCCCCAGGGCTGGGTTTCCCATCCTGGACCACAGAAGCATGGGGCAAACGCTCCTGCCCTGCCCCGGGGAAGCTTCAGTGCCAGGGGTCCTGCACCCTGTGAGCAGCTGGGGAGCACCCATCCGTGTATGCTTTGCCCCAAGCAGCCTGGGGAAGGAGTTTGCGTTCTCCACCACCGCTTCCCGGCTCCCCAGCTCCGGGCACTACAGGCAGCCTCGCTAACCTCCTGCTGCCTCCTGTCCCAGCTCGCCTTAGCGTTTGACACCTTTGAACAGCGCAGCGGTGCTGCCAGCAACCTCACCCTGTCAGCAGCCAGATTGCCCTGGCCCTGGCCCCTGCTTGGGACCACCCGTGCTGCCCCATGTCCCCAACAGCATGGAGCGCACATGCCTCTCCCACCTCCTGCCCATCCATCCCAGCACAGCACTCCACAAATCTACTGTAGGGCCTGGCAAAGCTGTGCCAGGGATTTCTGAGATCTGGCTGAGCACCAGGGTGAGATGTGACCACCCCTGGCAGAGCAATGACCCCCACCCAACAGCCCTCCCGTGAGGCTGTGGGTTCACACCAGTGCCAGCATGCACAGTGGCTTTGCCAAGCCATGGTGGAGCCCAGGGCAGCGTGGCTGTGTGGGTGGAGGCCACGTGGGTGGAGGATGAGTCCAGGTGACCGGCGTGTCACAGCATCTTGGCAGCCCTGCACTGGGACAACCCTGGGGGGAGCAGCCAGTGGAGATCAGTGGGCATATGGGACATATGGGAGTGTGGGGATGTCTGACAGGTGTGTGTGTGGTCTGGGGGTGTCTGTGGGGGTGTGCCGCGTGTCCGTGCCCCCATGTGGTGTGCAGGCACATGCAAGCCCGCACTGAGCAATGGGGCAGGAGAAGAAGTAGGGTGAAGGCCATTGGGTGAGTGGGCACGTGGGGTTCTTGCATGTATGAAGGGTGTGTACGTGAATGTTTGGGGGGGATACATGGTGTGGGGTCCAGGTGAGGTATGCATGGATGTGGCGGCTGTGCATGGTGTGTATGTTATGTATGCATGGGTGGAGGGCACATATACACCTGCGCAGGGTGTGCACACGTGAGGGATGCACATGCATTTGGATGGGGGTATTTGTGGGGTGCATATGTGTGTGGGGGACACGGATGTATGCACAGAGTGTTTGGGGGGTGCAAGCGTGGGGAGGCCTGTGCATGCGTGCCGGGCATACGTGCAGGCATCTGCACAGCACTTGTAGGGGGGACATCACAGAGGGGGGTGCTGGGGGTGTGCGTGCAAGTGACGTGTGTGTGTGAGTAGGGATGTGCACTGCAAGGTGCATGCAGTGTCAGAGTGTGTGTCCGTCCACCTGCACCATGTGCACACACATGCAAGTGTCCCCAGGAGCAGTCCCCACTGTGCAGCAGTGTGCCGGGGAGCACCGCTGGCTCTCTCAGCAGCATGTTGGTGAGCTCTCGTGAGAGCAGGTGGCTGGGGAGCAGTTTGAAGCCCTTCCTGGTGCCTCTCCCGAGAGTGGTGGCTCCAAGCTGTGACACAGGGGCCAGGCTGTCTCTTTCCGGCTGTTTCCCAGCCTGTCAGGCCAGTCGTGTTGGGTCTTGCCACGATTTCCCGGATGGCTGCTTAGCACCTGCCTCTTCCCCTTCTGGATGGGCAAGTTCCCAGAGCACCAAGCTGGGGCGACACATGACCCTGGTCCCTGCTCTGCTTCCCTGCTGTGCCCCAGCTCCAGCATCCCACCCCAGTGCTGGCCAGCTCCCCACGGTGCTGCAACTGCCCTGCCTAGGTGATACTGGCCAGGCAGTGAGGGAGCAGCGCTGCAGGCGCTGGCTGCAGGCAGGCACTGAGTCACGTTGGGAGGTGCGGGGAGAATCTTGCTGCCTCTCCACCGAGCAGTTGGGGCAGCTGGACTGGCTGGGCGAGTCAGGCCCAGGCGGGCAGCACGGGCGCTGTTCGTTTGCTGCTGGAGAATGTGCTGTGAGGGTTGGTGCTGGTGGGGACAGGTGTCTCCTGGTGCTGTAGCCCTGAGTAGGGGTGATCACCAGGGCTGGGCAGGAGGGCAGGGGCTGCCTGGGGCTGGGAGCAGGGTAGACAGAGCTGGGCTGGGATGGCTCCAGGGTGCCGGGCTTTCCCTCTCACTGTGCAGGATGGTACCAGCCACACAGGGATGCTCGGCCTTGGGAAGAGGCCAAATATTCATCCAAACCCATGCTGCCCATGGAAAACCCCTTCCCCACCCAGAGCCGCCCACAGCTCCATGCTGAGGATGAGGATACAATTCTGAGCAGAGGGTGTAGCTGTGGCCGCAGACAGGCGCACGGGAGCCACTTGTCGTGGTGAGCCCTGCCATGCAGTGCTGTCCCCACCGTCTGCCTCAGGCAACTCAGATCATACCACCACTCCTGCCCCAGCAACAGGACAACTCATGTACCCGCTTGCCCACCCCTTCTTCTGCACATGGGGAAACCAAGGCAGAGACCATGGCAGAGCATGCTGGGTTAAGCCTCAGAGAAGCCATAGGCATAAAGCCAGCAGCCCTGACCAACCCCATGCAGTCCCAGAGCATCCTTTGGGGAGAACTGGGGCATGGGTTTTGGGTACTATGGAGATGCCAAACCCATTTCAGTGTCCCCAGCAGCCAGGGGACGGTTTTAGGGACATTCCCTTCCACGCCATGTTAGGCTGTGCCTCCATGCCCTCCTCCTGGCCATGCCCGGCAGCATGTAGGCTCTTGGCTGGGCTAGGGAAGGTGCAGGTCCCCAGGCACCCTGATCTGCTCCGTTTATTCCCACAAATGGTGATTAACATTGCTGATGGTGTCTGTAATTACCCACAGCTCTCCCTGCCCAGATCTGGGGCTGCCTGGGGAGCACAGGGGCAGTCAGGGCCCAAGAAGGGGCTAGAAGCAGCAGAGGATCAGAAGGGGTCCCTCCATCCCCAGCCTTTCCAGGAGCCCCTCCAGTGTGATGTCCCAGCAGCTGCTGCACAGGGGTGCTGGGTGCCAAGGCAGTAGGTAGTGAAGGGACAACTGCTGGGGCAGCCCATGGGATGAAGGAGTGGGGCTGGTCAGCTCAATTGCTGAGTCAGGGTCTCTTCTCTGAGCAAGGAGGCCAGATCCTGGCTGGTGGAGGAGAGATAGAGCCCCATGGTGCCCAGAAGCTAGGCCCTATGTGGAAGTTCTCCATCCTTAACAATGTCCCTCCCACCCCTTGCAATGACATCTGGTTAATGAACCCCATAGCTCCTGCTGGGAAGGTGTTGGGAACCTTGTCCTGCTGCAGATGTAACCCTTCCCTGCCTGGGCTACCACAGCCTGCCCTTCACCCTCTCCTTGCTGGCACCCAAAGGGTGAGGATGGATCAGTCACAGGGACCCAGGCTTTGGGGCCACTGATGAGTTTGGATGCCCTGGTAGAACCAGGATGTGCCCAGCTTGTGTTGTCCCATCCCCATCCACCTGTGTCCTGGGGAGTGGATTAGAGGACAAACATGTTGGGGAGACCCAAAGGTCCCTGTGCTTCCTGCAGCATGACAGAGTCAGGGTGTGGAGACAGGGCTGTGGCAAGGGCCAGACTGCACCCCAAGTGGGTATCTGGGGGCCAGCTCTGCCCACCATAGCCAGTGGCATGGACAGGGTCCAGTCCAGGGCCTGCCATGGTACAAAGCAGCAAGCACATTGCCCCAGATGGGACAGCAGCTATTTGCATCACTGGAGGAATCTACTCCTGGGTATGAGAGGACGGCAGAGCCTGGCACACTTGCACACACATGTGCACAGGGCTATACATGCCTGGCACACGCAGGGATGTTCAAAGCATGGCCTGATCCCCTGCAGCAGCATATGGGCAACATCTGTGACTCCTGCCCTGGCTCCAGCACCAGTAGGTCACAGCAGTCTCTGGGGCAAGGGTGCTGGACACATGGGCCCCAATAAGCCCACAGTGTCCCTGTTGTCCCCCGAGCTGTCCTGCCAGCATTAGCAATGCTTGCCTGGGGTCAGGACAGGTAGAGCAGGATCCCTGCCCCAGCCTGTTATTTCGGCTCTAATTGGATCCCCTGCTGTTCCCCTTCATCAGGGCTGAATGAGGGGCTGGCTAAGGAGGGGAGTGTGATTAGTGGGGCAGGGGGCTGGCTCTGGGCACAGGGAGGTTTCTCTGGACTGGATAATGACAGGCTTTTTTCCTCTTTGCTCCTGCCCCCGACAGAGACAGGTGAATGAGGATGCCCCGGGCAAAGAGCGGGTACCAAAGGGCTGAACTCAACAAGACCGGGCCATTCCCACCCCCCTGCAGTGTCACACTAAGGGGATGTCTCAGCTGCAGGAGCCTGGCTGGGAACACAGAAGTCTTGGCCCCGGCTTGGCTGTCCAGCCCAAGTGTGTCAGCTGGGGGTACATCCCAGCACTGTCACCCCCAGGCCTGGGCATCTTGATCCCAGCTGGGAAACCCATCCAGGCATCAGGTCCGGTCTTGGTCAGGATGTACCCAGGATGGAACAGATTCCTGGACAGCCAGCTCTAGCTTGCATCAGCCCCAGGTCAGAGCAGCATTGGGTGCAGAGACACAAGGGGCCCCAAATGCAGGGGCCAGCATGGGGACACACATCAGCTGGCACCGTTGGGAACATATATTTGAGTCCATGGCCTGCTGGAACCCAAGGAGAGGATCTGGCTCTGCGGGGGCTGAGCTGGATGCTGTACCTGGGAGTGGCCAGGGCAGAGTAGGGAGAGGAGTAGGACTGCTCCCACCCACCCCACTGTGGGTGCTGAGGATGCTCTCAGGCCTTTAGGGATGGAGGTGTGGGCTCCCACTTTAGCCAAGCTCACACAGCCAGCACTTGGACATGCTTCGGTCCTGCCAGGCTGCAAGGACACAGGGAGCCCAGGCTGGACATGGTACGCCTGGGCAGGGTGCTGCGGTGGGACCCTGGTGCACTCAGCACACTGGGCAGACACCATGCCTGCAACCTGGCAAGCAGGCGGGTGGAGAGGTAGACAGATCATGTGTGACAGGCTGGGGATAATTCACTGCTCCCGAGGAGAGAAATCCTCCACCTGGAAAGGAATCTGCCCCCCTCCGCCCTCAGCCCAGGAGGCTGCAGGGCCCGGAGGGGCAGGGAGGGGTGTGCAGGTGGGCTGCTGCACCAGGAGCCTGTGCAGGCAGGACAGGCAGCACCCCTCACTGGGGCAGGGCACCCACAGCACTGCCAGACCCCATGGGACACCTCTGCCCCATGAGTCTGGACACACTGGCGGGATGCTGGGGAGGAAGACAGGTTCAGTGCCAGTTGCTCACCCATCCTGCACACCCGCCATGGCCAGCACGGTCCCTGTACAAGGGACGTGCCGGGGTGAGCTGGAGGCTGCTTCCTGATTCTGACTGCCACCAGCCACCAACAGCCCTGTCCCTGCATATGGTTGGGAGGGCGATTCTGGCAAAGTGTGGAGCGATGCCCCAGCAAGGAACGGTAAATGCACAGCTGTGGGAAAAGGCTGTTCTGGGCAGTGCCAAGAGGGCTGGGAGCCAGAGCGGCTGGAGGGCTCATGGGGAGGGTATAGCATACATGCCCCAGCCCATCACCACTGCGTTAGGGAAGCTGGGTGCATGGCAGGCCCTGGCATGAAGGAGCGTCTTTGCTGAACACCTCTCTTGTCTTAGCATCTCCCAGGGGCTGTAGCGTGTTCCCCTGCAGGTGTCCTGCCCTTGGGGCTGCTGAGTGTGTGCACTTACACATGTGTGTGCATACACATACATATCAGCATGAGCTATCAACCATGCACATGACTCATCTTCAGTTGGGGCTAATTAGGGAGCAAGCTAATCAACAAATGACCCCCATTGGCTTTCTGGGGACAGTGAAGAAGACAAGAGAGGATCAGTGGGGACATGGGTCACTGTCGGTTCACCACAGTCACCCCTCAGCATCCCTCCCACCTACCCCTGAGCCACAAGCAGCCTCACACCCAACTCTGGGGGTAGAAGTCTCCTGGGGGAGGGCTCACCCCACCTTCAGCCAAGTACCTCCATTTCTCTCCTCCCTGTTCCTCAGTCCCCACTTCTTATGAGGAGAGAGGAAACACACCAGGATGATGAAAACAATGTGCCAGCAAGGATGCTAGAGCAGGCTGCTGGGCTGGCGGAATTCAGGCACTGAGCCCCTTGCAGCTTGGTGGCCTCAGCTCCCCAGGGTGGATGGACATGCCAGAGGGCATGGGGACACCTTGCTGAGCCAAGGCCATGCCAGGCATCCTGTCTGCAGCAGGCAGGAGTGTGGTGGGTGTGTGGTCCTCTCCATGGCACAGCCACCCTCCCTGCTGGTCCTCATGTCGCCCCGCCGTCCTGCCCCGCACAAACATTCCCTCACTCCTGGCCACGGTAAATATTGTTGCAGGGCAAACAGTGAATCAGCCCCCTTTGTTCAAGTGCTGCTGGCAGCCCCAGCTTGTTCGACTGCTGTTTAATGACCCTCCAGTTGTGTACCCTGGAGGTACTCATTAACCCCAGGCTGCAGATGGTGAGGAGGATGGACCTGAGCCAGTCAGGAACAGTTTGCCAGTGCTGAGGACCGGCTCCGGGCAAATCCTGGTGACCTTTTACCAGGTGTTGACGTGCCAGAGGTTTCCCCTCACACCTCTTGCAAGGTGCAGCCAACCTGCTGTCAGCTCAGAATGCGTGGAGGCTGGCAGCCACCCCATGGCACAGTGCAGCACCATGGGGCTTTGCTAGAGGCAGCATCCCCTTCAGAGCATCCCTCTCCAGCTCAGCCCATGCTCCTGGCACAGCCACAGGTTGCAAAGGAGCTGCTGGCTCTCAAAGGGGGATGCTTGAGCCCCTGTGTGCGGCAGGAGGGTTGCAGAGGCCTCACGATGGGAGCCATGCAGTGAAGGACTATGCAGCATGGCCCAGGTAGGTAACCTAGTGGTGCAAGGTGTCGGATAGGGTCTGGAAATGGGCAGCCCAGGAAGGACTGGGAGGAACTGGCCAAAGGCCTGGCCCAGAGCTGGGAGATGGGGTCAGGTGGGGCTACAGAGCTGCTGCTCTGGCCTTGATGCCATCCCGTGGGCTGCAGGGAGGCTGCACATCCTACAGAAAGCCTTCATTCCCAAGGGTACCAACAGAGCCCCAGAGCTCTCTGCCAGCAGGTCTGGGAGGATGCAAATGCACCTGAGTGTGCCCAGGCTGGTGCCAGCATGGGGTTGCTCCAGAGCAGTGGTGCTGGGACACTTGTGATGGGCCAGCAGGGATGAGACTGGAGCAGCCCATGGTTAGTGGGCCTACAGGAGCCTCCTGCCAGTGCCATGGGACCGCTCCTGCCCTTCTTCCTGGTTCTCACCTCTCATTCATGCAGCCTTGGCTCCACCCCAGCACCTTCAGCTCCCCCCTACATTGTAGTCTGGCTCCTCCCCCTATTGTGGTCCTGGCCCCGCCTCTCCTTGTGGCTTTGGCCTTGCCTCACGGTGGCCCCATGGTGGCCTGTCCCCAAGGGGCAGTGCCAATACAGCCGAGGAACGCCCCAAGCACCAGCTCTGGGGCTGGGCCAGTGGTGCCTCAGGATCCCCAGAGCCACAGCAACAGTGGAACCAGTTGCTAGGGTGGTCCCCAGCACCAGGCAGGGCTGCCCCACACCAGAAGGTGCCAGGATGCCAACCCCACTCTCCTGTGTCCCTATGCAAACCTATTTCCAAGGTGCTGGGCAAAAGGGGCTGGTGGCAGGTGACAGCACAGGGGCTGAGGCCATCCCTGCTCCTGCCGGCTAACAGCCAGAGTCAGTATCTCCAGAGGAGCAACAGCAGCTGCTGGATCTTTTTCCTGGAAGGCCCAGTGGGATTGGAGCAGGGCTGATGCATGGGGCAGGACCCTGTGTCCCTGTCCCTGTAGGACAGCGCAAAATTTGGCCGTGCTGACAGGCAGACGGACAGCCTGGGGAGGACCACAGAGAGTGCATGGTGTGCCCGGCATGCTTGAGAAGGGCTGCCAGGAAGGCCCCGATAAACATCTAGCCTTTCTGTTTATTTATGACTGAGGATATTTATACCACAAAGGGTAAAATTTAGCTGGGACACACCCAGGCACCATCCAGTGCTGACGGACACAGCGGAGCTCCCGGCACAGCCTGAGTCGGCACACGCCGTGGGTGCACCAGCGGCACCAGATGTGCCCCAGGAGCAGCACCCCAGGGCCAGCACCCACCGTGGGGTGCGAGGCACAGAAGCACGGCTGTGGAGATGGCGGTGCTTCTCATGGAGGGTAGGATGAGGCCAGCACCTGGAGGCACAGGGCTACTGGGGCTGATGGCACAGGCTCTGTGCCCATGCAGCGAGGATGCCAGTGCCACCCAGGCGGCTCTACATCTCCCCGACCCCAAAGCATTCTAGGCCAAGCCAGCACCTTCCCGTTCCGATGCTCAGTTCCATGTGGGGCTGGCTGTGGGGCCAGAAACAACCTTGGGGCTACGTCCCGAAATTCCAGCTCAGAGCTCAGCCGCAGCCGGGTTTGGAGTAACCCCGGGGCCGTGGGGCAGGCTGCACCACCCCAGCTCCGCAGGCCTTGGCCCCTGTCCCCGTGTCCCCCTGCCTCCATGTTGCCCGGTCCCATCCAGCCGCCGGTGCCGGGCCGGCGGGGCCGCGCCGGAGCATCCCTCGCCCGCCGCCGTGGTGTCTGCCTCCCTCTGCCGGCAGCGGGGCATCCGCGGCTCCCCGCCTCCGCTCCACGGATCTTGGAGCTCCGGGGTTTGCGGTCCCTCAGCCCCAGGGCAGCGCTGTCCCCTGCCAGCCAGGCCCGCTGCCCAAAGCCTTGGGTGAGATGTGGCACTTTGTTCCCGCAGTTCCCGGCTGCTCGATGTGTCGCGCCGTCCTCATCGCTGCGGCATCGTGCACAGAGCTGGCCCTGCAGGGTCAAGCGGCTGGGCACTGCCCCTGCCCCGCGGTGAAGAAGCTGAGCAGCCTCCAGGTACCTGCAGGCCCGGCTGCCCTGCATCCCGTGCGAGGTGTCCCCTCTGCAAGGTGCTGTGGGCACTCACCTCGGCACCCCTCGGCACTTGCAGCCTTGTGCTGTGCGGACGTGCCACCGTGCTCATCTTACCAGACTGCTTGCTGGTCTGCCCAGTGTCTTTATCAAGTCAAATCCTTGTCTCAATAGGTTTGGACAGGCGAGGTCAAGTTTCCACGAGGCAAAGGCAATGTGCGTTAGGATCCCTCCCTGTTCAGTCTCTGTTAATTAGATCCCATCTCAGTTTGCCCTGTTTCTCCAGGACAGATGTGATGCCCACCAGCCTGTGATTGCCCTTGACAGCTAAGACAGCCCCATGTCTTCCCATAAATTTGCTGCACTTCATGCTATTCTGACACTGAGCCTTTCACCTCCAGCTTGCCATAAAATCCCTTCCTCCTGGATCAAAAAAAGTCCTAAAATACGCTATCTCGGAGCAGTGGAAGCTCAGGGCTCTCTAGCTTGAAGAGTCTGTTTGGCCATCACTCCAGCATCCCACCCCACGGAGGCCATGTACCCGGGAGCTCCCCTGGCCTGGCCATCCCTCCCAGCCTTTTGCCGCTGTCCCCTCTGTCTCCTGCTTCCCTTCCTGCTGCCAAGTCACATTAAGAGCTGCAAAGCCGCGTGGCAGGGCCAGCCGGGGTGAGTGTCCCGGGGATAGGCAGCTCTTCGTGGCAGAGCCTCACCATGCCGGAGGCTGCCGGTCCCTGTCCCTGGGCATTCCGGAGCTTGTTTTGGGGCGCGGGGACGCTCTCAGCAGCACAGGGCAGGGATGTCAGGATTTCACCTGCTGTGAACGGCTCCGAAAGGAGCCGCGCCCCAGCCTTACACGTGGAGCTCCTGCAAGCTCTCCCCAGGGACACCCGAGCCGTTCTGGGGATGGAGGGTGCCCGGCTGCGGGGGAGCACCGGCACACACGGAGCGCGGGGCACCCCAGAAGAACACAAGCCTTTGTCCCTGCCGGAAGCCGAAGCGAAGGGGTCCCACGCCGAGCTGTCCCCACTGCCCGCAGGGGACAGTGTCACTGCCACTACACGCTCTCCGCCGGCGGCTGCAGTGAGCGGCAGCGGTCCGCAGAGGGAGCCCGGCCCCTGCCCAGCCCTCCCGGCGGGGAGACACTCTGACACCGATCCGTCTGAGCTCTCCTCCGCTCCGCCCGGGCCGGCAGCTCCCCGGCCCTTTTGCCCGTGAGAGGAGTGCGGGTCCTCAGCACCCGCCTGGTCCCCCAGGGCCCCCTGAGCTGAGGGAAGCGAGCTACGGGTCAGGCTGGCAGAGGGGTGACACCCCTCCTGCTCCCCAGGCACGCCTGGGTTCATGTCCATATAGCACCCCTGCCTCCATCGCTCCCGACCTGTGCTGGGGAGAACCCACCCAGATGCTTAGGAGGTCACCAGCACTCACGTCTGGCCGTGCCTGCGGGCAGCAGCTGCAGCAACCGCTCATCTCCACCAACACCAGGAATTTTATCCATCCTCGGGTCTGTGGACTTCAACCATGGAGCTCTTCAGCTGGCCCCACCTACTCTGGGACCCCCTCCAAACGCAGCTGGTGTTTTGTTTTGCACCAGGAGGTGCTGGTTTGTCATGATCCCAGTGAGAAAGGCACTCATACTCTTTAAGTGACTTTTAAAATGCTGTTTATTAGTTCAAACTATAGTGACACTATAATACAGATAATTTTAGAGGCCTTCAGATGCAGGAACCCTGAGCGGCACAGCACACCACGCAGACCCCATTGGTGGAAAGAGTTATCCCATTTTAGTCATTTGAGCTATTATAGAAGTTTCTTAGAAGAAAACAGCTCTATCCATTATTTCTACCGCCAAAACCAAAGATGCTTACATGAGAACTTCTTGCTGCTGTTCTAGATAAAGAGACGGATAGGCACGTGGCAGGTGCAAGGTACATGCTCCCTGCAGACTCCTCTGGTACAGCCTGGTTTTCAACCTGTCTGAGCTTACCCTGCAGCCAAGGGATGCCCACAGCACAGGTCTGGGCCTGCCCAGGCTTGCTGTTACACGGGTCACGGACTCCTCCATCTGCTGTGGTCTCCTTGCCAGGCTCAGAGCAGCACCCTGGCTGGAGCAGGGTGTCAGACATGCAAGGGGCTGTACTATTTCCCAGGGCCCCCGGACCCATGCCATCACTGTGTCCCTCCCCAGTGGTCCAGCCCCAGGGACTCTTGGCTGAATTCCCAGCAGGAATTTTCAACAGGGGTCAGAGGCATGATGGGGTGGAGGATGGGTGGATGGTTACTGGCTTGTGCGTGCCCCAAGGGGAACCAAAACCCCTGTGTCATGCAGAATGGAGCACTGCCGGGTGAGCTGGCCAGTCAGCACATCATCCTTCTCCTCTCTGCCTTCAAGGATGCAGAGGAGATGGCCTCGGGGACTATCCCCAAGGAACTGTACTGCAAGTCGTATGTGGGCAAATGCTGGCTGCTGCTTTGCCAGGTTGGTGGTGCAGCCGTTGTCCCCTGTCCCTCAACTGTGTGCACTCCCCGTTGGAGAGCCACAACCCCGGGCCACAGGGACATTGCCCAGCCTGACCTCAGCAGCCAGGCATGATTTATGCTTGGCCACCTGCCTGCCCACCGCTCCCCCAGGGACATGGCACTGGCCGTGGTCAGGGCAACCACACCACCCCCTTTTGCCAGGTCCCAAGACCTGTCTGGCCGGGCTGGGACGGGAGATTTGTCCACAGAGAGACATGAGCCTGGGTCTGTGTTTGGCTGGCTGGTGGCGTGGTGGGGACAGGGCAGGGACAGGGGCACGCCACTGCCTGTGGCTGGATGCCAAGTTGCAACAGGAGCTGGGAGCAGCTCTGCAAGCCCTGCCCATCCTCCAGGCACCAGCTATCCCTGTCTGGGGGTCTAAGGTGGGTTTGCAGAGCCCCAGGACTGTGGCCACACACCCTCACTGGGCAGGGCACCCATGGGTGCAGCAGGGCAAGGCCCTGCTCAGGGGAGACAGTCCCTGGGACGATGCCTGTCCCAGCCTGGGGTGTTCAGCAGGCAGCAGCCTGTAGGCGGTGGGCTGAGCACTGCAGCAGGATGGCAGCCACCTCCAGCTGCTCCCAGTTCGTGGGGCACTCTCATGGGATAGCTGCCAGCGGCCAGGCAGTGGGGGGAGTGGGGACAGCTATTTTGGGCAGCCCAAGGCACCCCAGCTGTCATGCTCTCTGCAGCACAGAGCCTGCACTGGGGCAGGGACACAGATGGGCAGCATTAGGGGAAGTGCACAAGCTTCCCATAATGTCCCCAGCACCCTGTGAGGGCCCCTGCACCCAGAGGAGAGCCACATCCCAGTGCAGAGCTGACATAGGTGATGCTGAACCCACTCAGATCGTTCTGTGCCTCTTAGCCATCTGCAACCAGGGCAGAGGGAAAACCAACACACTCACTACTTGCAGCCAAAGTGTGATGTCCCAGCAATGGAGCCTTTTTCTGTGTCCAGATCTGTCCTCACCAGCCACACATGACCATGGTGTGAAGTACAATCTGTGTGCCGTGAGATAGGTGCCATGTGTGCTGCCAACGTGGGCTGCGGGGAGAGCAGCGCAGGGCAGCACAGAGGCCCAGCTTCTTCTCTTACAGCCACTGGTCCCAAGACACTGCTGGTTAGCCCACCCATCTCACTGCCATTCTGAGCCACGGCTTCCCCCAGGCTGTCTGGATCCTCCAGGAGGGACTTTTCCCAGGCCACTAGTAGACACCGGAGTGGAAAGTCCCCACGAGCTGTGGCTGCTGGGGACTCACATCCCTGTGGCCAGGAGCAATGATGCTTGCAGTGTCTCCTCCCATCCCTGACGCCACTTGCCTGCCCTGGCACTTGCCCAGGTCACAGAACTCAACCCAAGCGTGGAGCTGGAGGGGATGTGAGCTGCTGGCAAAGTCCCAGGCAGGGGAACGGCAGGGCCCAGGGGGAGCCAAGCCTCGGGCTGAGTGAGGGGCATCTCTCAGCAGGGCAGAGAGCAGGGGTCCAGGGATGCAGGGGACTGCCAGGGCAGGAGTATGGCACTGCCACACTGCATGTGAAGTCTTTGCTGGGGAGCAAGGTGGCTCTCACAAGGTGGCTTCCAATTGCTGGTGAATCGAGGACAATTTGGGGGGCTTTCCAAGAGCTCTGATACCACCACAGGAGCTGTGGGTGGGAGATGACGTGTTGTCACGGACCAGTTCCTCTTTCCACATTTCGGGCAGGATGAGAAGAACATGCAGGAGAAAAAAAGGAAGATGAGAAAGCTGAAATGGCAAAAGATGAGTTGGTGGCTTTTTCCTGGAGCTTCCCCCAATGCATTGCAAGGTCCTTCCTGATAACGCAGCATTGGCTGTGCCATCCCCAGAGCAGGCACATCCAGCTTTTATGGGGACTTCTATGTCCATCCCCACATCCTGATGGCAGAGGGTGAGCCCTGCCAGCCTGTTCCTTCTCTAGGCTCCAGTGCTCAGGTAGGAACCTAAGAGATTGGGATAAGGGTCATCCCAGGGTACATGGTCCCCTGGTCTCTGCAGCTCTCCAGGCAGCCCTGGTTCTCCTCAGGGCTGGCCTGCAGAGTGAGGAGCTGGGAGCCGTTTCCAAGAAGCTGATTTAAAAGAAAACTGGTTGATTTTGGTGACGTATCATCATGCCAAAGCTGAACTTTGCCCTTCCTCTGCTTCCCACCCCAAGACACGTGCAAGCACTGGGGGTGTGATCTAGGGCGGGGAGCACAGGGAGTCCTGGGCTGTGCATGTAGCATCCCAACTGCAGGGAGACCTTGGGTACAGATCCAGACCCAGCAGTGCTCAGGCTCGCAGTGCTTGGGCTGACAGTGCTCAGGAAGCATTTGGAACACAACCTCAGCGTCCCTCTGAGAGTGTGCACAGCCAGCCCTCATGCTGGGCGCACAGAGGCGACAGCATTAAATCCTGCTGCATTTGGTGCACCCCTCAAACTCAAGGACAAGCTCTGGACTGCACCAAGGCTCCAAGCGCTTGGAGATCAGCATGGGCCTGTGCCACAGGCCTGGCACACAGGAAATCTCTGGAGACTGCTGGCATTTTGGGTGGCCCATCCCTCTCTCAGGTGCTGGGAGCTGGCATTTCCTCCCTACCCTTCACCCCTCTGGATCTCTGCCCACATTTGCCTGCAGTTTCCCAGGCAACCGCACCCACGGACATGGGAGAGGCTGTGCTGGCCATGATGCCACCCGCACATCAACCCATGTCCCCTACAGAGATGCCAGAACCACCATGAGGTCACTGCACCTGCCCGCAAGGGGGAAGGCGCCACCCCCACAGATTTGAATAGCACCAGGTAAGGAGTACTGTGGCATCAACTCCACCACCCCATGGGGACTTGGGGGACACTGTGACACCTGCCAGCTGAGAGGAAGGATGGTGAGAAGGGAACAAGACAGGTGCCTCAGAGCAGGGAACAGGGAGATGTTTGCTACCAGGTGGGGATAGATAGGTGAAGGGGCACAAGCACAGGCTGGAGGCTCACACCCGTCTCGCACCCTTTTGACACTGCAGCCTTGCACCCCAGAGACTGGGAGGACAGGCTGTGGGCAATGCTGGCTGCCACAGCAGGACAGTGGCCAAAGCTACAGCTGTGTGAAGTGCCCAGGTTCCTGGAGAGGAGGTGTTTGTACCGAGGTGCAGGGTGCTGCGAGGGCACTGCAGCATCTCAGAGGCTGCTGGGAGACAGGAGCAGCCCCTTGCTGACCCTATGGGGACTGCAGAGTCCCTTCTTCTGTTTCCCCAAGTCAAGGCATTGGAGAGTGCAGAGAGGAGACACACATAAAGGGAGCAAGACCCCGAGCAACCCTGAGGGTTGGAACACAGAGGCCTCCAGTCCCTGTGGGGCCAGCACAGCCCGTCCTGCCTGGCATGCCCAAATGCCTGTCCTTGGGTTTGGTTTGTACAAGGACAGATACTCTGGGTGTGGGAGCTCTGGAGCTAGCCCTGCCTGCACAAAGCCATGCTGGGGGTTGGAAGTATGAGTTTTATCCATGGAAATCCATCCCCTAAGGGTGAAGTCTGCAACTCTGCGCAGCTGGCAGCTCCTCTCCAAAGCCCTGACCCCGGGGCAGGGGTGTGCATTGCATCCAGGTTCTGGCTCTGACACAGGACACTGGGTGTAGGATGCTGGATTTGGGGTGCCAGGTTTGGGATGCTGGATTCAGGTGCTGGGTGCCACAATTGGGCTGCAGAGTGGGGTGTGAGGCCATGTGCAGCCAGGAGCGAGGGTGCTAGTGAGCAGCCGGGCTCCTGGTGCAGACCAGCCATGCGCGGGTGCTGGGAGGGCGTGGGAGAACCTGAGCACCCAACGGTTTCACTGCTGCCTTCCCCTTCCTGCTGTTGGTGCCTTGACTCTGGCTTTACCAGAATTGCAAACCGAAAGCTGTGTCAGCGCATGAATGCACTCGCTATATGGCCCATCCTGCAGCCCAGCACCCTAGGGAGTCTGCGGTGGTGGGGCCTGCAGTAGCTGGCCAGACAACCCTGGAGCACTCATCCCATTGTTGCCCACACCTCCATCCCATCCCGTGCCGAGAATTTCCTTAAACAGGCAGCAACCTGCAGGGACAACGGGGATCTGTGGAGACACAGGTAAGGGATGCTCCCCAAGGCAGCTGGAGAACCAATGGGTCAGCCCTGGGGTGGGGTGCAGGGCTGTGGAAGTGGAAAGGACCAGAGAGCACCCAATGGAATGGGATTAGGGTTGGAGATGTGAGAAGGGCTGTGCTGTTGGTGCACTTGAGGCGCTGGGCTGTGGAGTGCAGGTCCCCACTGCACCCCTGCCACGCTCCCCACAACCACCCCAGGGCCCCAGTGTGCAGCTCACCCAGGGAGCTGGGAGGGATCCAGGGGGCAGGGCAGGGTGCCGGGGTGCAGGCACCCGTCCTGGCACGTGGGAAGCCTGGCGGGAAGGGGAGGGAGAGGAGGCCTCGGCGAGGGGCCAGGAGAGGGGCAGCCCTCAGCGCACCCGTCATGCATTACTGGAAACATCTGGCCTGGGCTGCGGGGGCGTGTGCTGGCTGCACACGCATGTGCACACGTGCACAGAGGTATGGGGATGCACATACGGATTTATGGTTATGTGTATACCAGTACATGCATCCACACCTGTGTGTGTATGTTCACGTGTGCATACATAGCCATACATACGTATACATGCAAACACAGGCATAGAGGTTTGCACACATGTAGACACCCACATACACGTGTATGCATGTAGATACAGACACGTACACTTAGATGTGTCCACGCACACCTAAATACGTAGGTATAAATGGACAGATCTGGATGTGCACACCTGTGTGTATGTGTGCCAGCAATCACACTTGCTGCAGCATGCACATGCAGGGACATACAGGTGTGCGCGCACAGCTCCACACACGTGCACCAGACACATACACACATGTACAACAGTCACACTAACTGCACGCATCCTGGCCAGAGCCTGTGGCCATCCCCGTGCCCGGGTTCGTCATAGTGCTGTGCCTTGGCAGTGTGAACCTGTGTGCGCGGGTGCTCCTCTGTGTGTGCTTGTGCGTGTGAAAACATGTGTGTGCAAATCCATGGGTACCCTGCAGGAGCTTGTGTGTGACTATATGTCCCATATACATATAGATGTGCCCATGCAAGTGCCCCTGGGTGCACCCATGTCTGTGGGCTGTGTGTGGGCTGCAAGTGCCTATGTGTGCCAAGTGCGCAGCATGCCCCTGTGTGCCGTGTGTACCTGCGTGCCCCTGTGTGCCCCTGTGTGCCCGTGTGCCATGTGTACCTGCGTGCCCCTGTGTGCCTCCGTGTGCCATGTGTACCCGTGTGCCCCTATGTGCCTCTGTGTGCCCCTATGTGCATCTGTGTGCCCCTGTGTGCCCCTGTGTGCCGTGTGT
>VZZY01005240.1:48766-74293 GCA_013400335.1 Eurystomus gularis | reverse complement strand
GGGGGGAAGGGTGAGGGGGGGGCAGGGCGGCCCGCTGCCTGCATCCCATGGGTACCGGGGAGCCCCGGCTGCAGCGGGCCCGGTGGATGCTGGCGGAGGAAATGGCCTTGCAGGTGGCAGCGGCTGCACCGGCGCCCCGGGGGGGACGAGGGGGCTCTATCCTGCGGCCGAGCATCCGTGGTCTTCACCTGGGTGCCATAAGCTGCCTCCCTCCCTTCCCGCCGAGGTGTGATACCCCAGCCGGGAGCTCCCGTGGGTGTCCCCGCTTCCACGGTGTAGCCATCCCGTCTCTAGGTACGAGCCACCGTGCCTTCCCAGCTGTCATGGCATCCCGCAGCTCCGGGAGAGCCGCACCAGTGCATGGCACGGCATCCTCATCCCTGCAGGGCTCTCCCAGGGGATGCTGCAGCTTCGGGCATCCCCGAGTCCATCCCGTTGCCGCCCCGAGCCTGGCTGGGAGGTGAAGCCGGCAGCATCTACGCGGGCACGCAGCCCTATCAGCTCCTGGCAGACTCCTCGGGGGTGTGGCGGCCGTCCCCTTGCGTGCTCTCTTCTCCCGGGACACAGGACGAGTCCTCGGGCTGAATTCAGGGCCACAGGGCGGGCTAGCAGTAGGTGTGCGTTGGGGAGGAGGTCCGGTCACCAGCCCTGTGCCTCCCACCTCTAAGAGGTCCCCGTGCCATACAAGGAGCCAGGCTTGTGGCAGTGGTGACATCTCAACTCCCCTTGGAAATGCAGCCACTCCAGGGCAGGGCTTTGATGGTGGAACACCGTATCTGCGGACAGCAGCCTGCCTGCGCTGGAGGGGCAGTGGCCGGGGCTGGGGGCTCGCCCTGCATCCCCTGGCCTCTCGCCCTTTATCTCCAGCGCCCATGCTCCCTCAGCACGGCTTCAGGGCCTCGTGCCCCTCTGCTGATGCTCCAGACCCGTGACAGCCCAGGGACAGGCTCTGGGGTGCTTGGCCACTGGAGGGGGTCAGGGGTCCTACCCTGGTCAGCAAGGGCACCAAGTGCTGGTGTGGGATCTGCAAACACCGGTGCTGTTGCACGGACAATCAATCTGGTGTTTTGCAAGAGCAGCTGTCCCTCCCGCCGAGATCAGGACCCAGTGCTCCCCTGGGGCCCCCAGCAGCCCCAAGCTGGGGCAGGGGTAGGGCAGAGGGGGGCAGCTGCCTGCACCCGTGCCCTGTCCGGCAGCACCTGGTGCCCAGCAGAGCCTGGCGGCTCAGCCCCCCTGCGCCGCACGTGCACGCGATGCACCAGGGCAGAAGGCAATCGGTTCCCATCTGTGTCCTGCGTGGCAGCTGAGCCCTGCGCTGGCCCCGCTCAGTGCCCAGTCTCGGCTCTGCCCTGCGCCGCAGCCACTTCAGCTCCAGCTCTCACTGGGGGAGAGCTCGGGGAGCCCCTGCTCCCGTCCGTGGCCCCTGACGCCCACTCACTGGGAGGCCCACAGCCAGCTGCCCGCAAGGTCGTCTGTCCACACCGGGTAAATTTTTAACTGCTTCTTGGAAAACACCTGGGATCCACCGCTCGTGTGGATGCCAGGGGGTTCGGAGATGCCGGAGGGGGTGGGAGCCAGCAGGAAGAGACCCTGCCACCAGCCCACCCAGCCCAGGGCCCTGCATCCCCTGCCAGCCCCAATCCTGTGTGTCCTGTGGGCAGGTATGGGGGAGTGACCTGCCTGGCACTGCCCCCGGTTCCTGGAGGGAGGGGGAGGCCCGGGGCGGGGACATGCCTACCCCACCAGTCACGTCTCTCTTGGTGTCTCTCCCCTCTGCCCAGCTCACTCTGACGGTGGATTGAAGTTCGCCAGTGCAGGTGCTGCGGCCAGCACGACAGAGAGCGGGTAGGCAAGGGACCCCGTGGTGGGCAGCTGGCACCACACTCCAGCCTCCAGGAATGGCCGATAAGTGCAGTGAGGAGCTGCTGGTAAGTGCCGGGGTGTCGGGAGCGGGCTGGCGTGGGCCACTGCCTTGGGTACCCAGAGCATCCAGTGCCAGAAGCAGGACACTGGGGCTCCTGTAAGGCTTGGTGCTCCCACAGGAGCCCTGGCTGGGGCTGTGCCACCCTAGTGCTCCCCCAGCACAATGACTGAGGTGGCAAGTGCTGGCTGCTGCTTGCCCTGAGCCTGCTGCCTGCAGTGCTCCCTGGGTGCGGTGTCTTGCTGTGCCTGGAGATGGTATCACCCATCTCAGGCACTCTGCTTGGCCTTATCGCCTGCCCCAGCTCTCTGGGTGGGTAGCGAAGGCGGGAAAGCCTTGACCAGGCAGCTCCTCTGCCTGCTCTTGGCAAAGGGCATGGGCATCCCTCCATGCCGGCTGACCCCAGAGGGGCATGGTGTGGGGCTGCTTCCCCTCTGCCTCAACCTGGTGGGCTCTCCCAGACTGGGCTGGTAGGATGGTGCACGGGTAGGGCCAGGTTGTTCCAGGCACTTGGTGCAGTGCCTGACTCCCTGTCCTCACAGCGGTGTGTTGCAGCATGCTGTGTGCTGCCCTGCACTTGCCTGCACCAGGGACAGCTTCAGTGCCCTGGGCAGATGTGGGATATGCCCAGTGCACGTCCTCATTGGAGGACTGCAATGGCCCGTGCTTGTGGCGGCTCTGCCGTTTGGGAGGCTGGAGCTCAAGTTCCTGTGCTGGGCTGCTGCGATGTGCTGGGCAGGTGAGCCTAGGCTGGGCTTGGCTCTTCCCTTTTTCCCAATGGATGGGAGCTGAATGCCGGGGCTACATGATCGCTAGGCCCTCCCCTTCCCAGGGGGCTTCCCGAAATAGCTGCACGCTCCAGCCAGAGGGCTGGGAGCCAGGACTTCCCTGGGAAGCCAAGAGCCAGGGGAGCGGCGTGCTCCAGCAGGCGCTTCCAGCCCGCTCGCGTGCGCGCGGCTCCTCCGCTTGCGTGTCCCAGCATGGCCCCGCTGGCTGTGCTGGCAGCGGGGAGCCCAGCACCCGTCCTGACCATGACAGGCAGTGTGAAAGTCAGGGCGGCCAGCGGGAGAGGAAGGCAGATTACTCCAGGAGAAGCCCTTGGCCGGGAACAGGGAGGTGCTGAGCATGTATCCAGGGTCTGTCACAGCAAAGTTCTCCTGTATGTATGGGGTGCATGCTGCTGCTGTGTTCTTGCACCGGCCGGAGCAGCCAGTGTCACAGTGGGACAAGGGCTGAGCCTGGCACTGGCGGCAGGGAGCCAGGCATAGGAGTGCCCACCTGCTCCCAGTCAATCTTTAACCCGCTTCTCAGAAATACCTGACCAGCCCACCCCAGGGCCAGGGCATGCGGAGAGGTGGGGACAAGCAGGACATCACAGAGTCTGAAACATGCTCTGTCAGCCATCCTGGCTTGCAGCCCTCTACCTCAGGACTCCCCTATTTGTGGGGCACAAGGACACCCCTATGCAGGGCATGGGGGGTGCTGGGGGGCTAGTGTGGGGGCTGTGGGGAGGAGACTGGGCAAGTGCCTGTGAGAGCATCCCTGCTCCTGGAGCATCCCTGCACCATGAGAGCCTTGGGAGGAGCTGTGGTGGGACAGGTGCTGGCTGGTGAGCTGCCTGGGTCACTGGGGAAGAGAACTAATCTCCTTGGCCTGCCTCCAGGGCCCTGCCAGTTGCTTTGTAAAGCCTGGTCCCTGCCTGTCCTCTCTTCCCTACCTGCATGTGCAGCTCTCACCACCACTGCCCCCAGTCCAGCTGGGCTCCCGCAGTGTAGTCCCTGCCCAGGGATGTGTGTGTACAGCTCCTGGGGCTGGGTGGGTTTGTGGCAGAGCTCGGGGTGCCTGCTGTGCCATGCCTGGGGAGGGACAGGGGTGTTGGAGGCAGCAGGTGGGTCATGTGCAGCTGTACCTCAGTTTCCCCATCTTGTGGCTGCGGCCTGTGCCCTCCCATTGGTCCAGATGTGATGGGGGTGCTGTGTCCTGCTTTTGCAGTCTCTGTGTTTAGTGGGTGTTGCTGGGAAGCCCTGCAGGCTCACTCCAAAACAGCAGGCAGGAGAGCAGACAGTGCCACCCCCGACTACTCCCAAACCCCTGACACTGGGTGCTCAACAGGGTGTGAGGCTGCTCCAGAGGCTGGATCAGTCCCTCTGTGGCGAGGCAGGGGGGATCCCCATAGGGTCACAGAGGAGCAGGGAGAGTGCGACAGCCTCTCCCTCCCCAGCATTTAAGGACATTTTGTTTTGTCCTCCTCAAGGCGCTTTGTTTGGGCTCTAGCAGTGCCAGTGGCTCCTGACTCCCAGGGCTGCCTTGCTGGCACAGCCAAGCAGCCTTTGGCTGTGGGGTGCCCAGCTCAGGTGCGCTCCTGCTATCGCCCCAGCCCAGCCTGGGTGGACACTGGGGTGCTGCTCCCATGGTGCTGCCAGGGGTTAAGGGCTGTGGGGGGGCCCTGCCTGTTCCAGACACCCCCAGCAGCGAAGTGTCACCGTCCAGCAGTCATAGGCAGGGGGGCCAGCAGAGCTGCGGAAGTGGCTCTTGGCTACTGGAGCCCTTCCCGGAATACCAAGGGGCAGTGATGGGGGGGCTGGCGGGGGATTTTTCTGCCTGATTGACCTGGGAGAATCATGTCTGCCCTGGGAGAATGGGGCCGGAGAAAGGCAGCCCTGTTAGGAAGCACCCAGCTAGGGCATGGTGGCACCAGGGCAGGTTCTTGGGCATCATCCCTGCTCTGGGCACCCTGCAGCCCTTCTTGGGGACAGGGTGATGGGGTCTGGAAGACCCCCAGCCATCCCTGACGTGCCCATCGCCCCTGCCTCTCTAGTTCAGTCCCAGCACCACCAGCCAGCTGGGGTGGGAACTGGGGTGCCAGGGGAGGTGAGGGTCCTTCTGTGGACCCTTTGTTTCCAGCAGCTAGTCCCCATGGGGCTGGCAGTCCCCTCTGCCTGCCAGCCAGGCTGCCGGGGGAGCAGCCCTGTGCTCCCACAGGCTGGCACGGAGCCTGGCATCCCTGGGATAAGGCAGCAGGTCCCGCTGTGCTGAGCTTGGGCTGCTGTGGGGGGCATGGAGGGCAGCATGCCCAGGGCAAGACATCTGGCAGTGGCATGCAGATGGCCTGGGCCAAGTCATGCAGCTGAACCAGGGCTTAGAGGGATGCTCATGTGGGCACCTTGTGGGGTGTCAGGTCACAGGAGGTGCCTGGCTGCATAAGGGGCAGGACTGGAGGTTGAGCTAGCACAGCTGGGCTGGGGGCGACTGGGGCTGGCACAGCATGGGGTGGCTCTGGGCTTGCATGTGGCCCAGTGGGGCACAGTTAGGTGCTGCCGTCCCATGCATGGGGCATGTCCCAAGCAACTGGATGGCCAGTGCAGGAGGGGACAGGGACAGGCCGAGTGCCTGCCCCGCACACGTGTGCCATTCACGTGCACGCCCGCAGCCGCCTCTGCCCGGACCCCAGATGGTTGCCCAAAAGCACGAGCCCGTCCCCCCGCCCTCGGCGCACCATCACGCCTCGCTGGCGCCTTGGCCGTGCTCCCCAGCCGGGGCATGGGGCTGGGAACAGCTGGGGCACCTTGAGCCTGGCTGGGGGGCACTTCATACCTGCCCTTCTGCAGGACACAGCACCCCACTGGGGTCCCACCCTACACTGGCAAGGGGGCGAGCGGGGAGGCTGCAGGGTGCTGAGGTAGCAGAGGGGTTGTGACACAGCTCTCCTGCCAGCCAGATGGTCCCCCGCGGGGCAGTGACCTTTCGAGGGTTGCCATGGAGACCCCATGATGTCGCCAGTGGTATGACATCAGAGTGAAGTAGCATGGCACTGGGCTGGGGGTGTGCCAGCAGGTAGGCTTGTCCCCGTGCCCACATCCTCCAGTGGGGTCATGCCTGGTCCCATAGCCCTCGAGTGCCCAGGGTTGGGGTTGGGCGTGTGGGGCTGGACAGCTGTATTGGTGATGGGCATAGGGGCAAGAATGCATATGTGGGGCTGGGGGCATTAGGGCATGAGAATGGGGAGCTCCAAGGGGACACGGCCCTCTGTGATGCTCTGAATGCAGGTCCCAGCCCCAGCCAGACGGGCAGCGGTGCCTGCGGGGAGGGCAGCAGTGCCCACCGGAGCGTGCGGGGCTGAGAGCAGCTGGACCCCGCTAATGAGGCCTCATTAAGCAGGACAGGGCTCAGCCTGCTGCGCAGCCTGCCCTGCCTGCGCCTGCTGGGTAGGGTACCTGGCTCATGGGGGCACGGCTCGGGAAGGGGGGGTGGGACTGAGGCATGGGGGTCCCTGCGGTGTGGGAGGGTGCTGGGGTGGGCAGCGTGGTGGGGTGCTGGTGCTGCGGTGGGGTGGGCAGCGAGGGGCTGAGTCTGGCTGGGAGGCAAGTGGGGAGCAGTGCCGAATGCTGGAGGCAGTGGGTGGGGGAAGATGGATGGGCGGCTTCTGTGCCAGAGCCTGAGGTGTCAATGAAGCTGGGGATCCAACAAGCTGGCCAGCCTGGCCCTCCGTATGGCAGCCACAGGCAGCTCTGCCCCCACCCAGCCACCTGGCAGGTCAGTGGGGAGGTGAAAACAGGGTCTAAGGGACAGAGGAGGGGGGCAGGCTGGATGGCAGCCACGCTGGCATCATCCCCCCACCACCAAGGGTCTCCAAGCCCATTTGTGCCAACTCTGGGGCAATGACTCTGCAGGGCTGAGGCACAGCTGCAGCTTTGTGCCATGGGATGCTGGAGGGGCACCCCCAAGCCCCACAGCCAAGAACATGGGGTGCTTCAGGGGAGGTAGGGTACAATGTAGCACCAAACCCTTCCATGGCCTCAGTTTTGTTGGGAGCAAGAAGAGATTGCCTGACAGTTGTGTGTTCATTAACTCTGGAACCTACTGATTGCAAGAGGGGTGCACAGCACCCTTTTGCCTTGCTCAGTGCTTCAGGGGCAGAGTCTAGCGAAGATTCCCTGCCTCTCCTCCGCCTCTTCCCCTCCCTCCCCTATTTCATGGGCATCAGTGAGCAATGGCAAAGCTTGCCCCAGCCCCCCAGTGGCATCCCAGGGCTGGGCTGGTGCTGCTGGCAGAGTGTACTCAGGGCTGTCAGTGGGGCTGGGCAGCCTCCCCACATAGCGGGGTCATCAGGGCTGTGTAGCATTGTTGGGGGGTCTTGGGATTTGGACATCCCCCTCAGCACTGCATCACCCTGGCCCTGGAAGTGCCTCCTTGCCTGTGCCTGCCCTGGCACCCATGGCTGATGTTGCCATCACCCAGGCTGTGCCAGATGCCCATGCCCTCATGCTGCACTGGGGCGGAGGCAATCACGGGGGCTGGCTAGGAGTGCGGGTGGGGCTGGCAGAGCCTAGGCTGGCAGGGCATGGCAGCCTCTGGTGCGGAGCTGGCACTTGTGGGTTTATTACCTCATATGCCAGGGGAAAGGAGTGCCGGGGCTGATTATGGGGCTCGTCCCTCACCCAGCACCCAGGATCTGCCAACAGCCAGTGAGGGCACCCAGGACATCCCTCTTCAAGTCACCTCATCCATAGGGATCCTTCTTCAAGTCACCCCATCCTTGGGAACTCCTGCCCCAGGCTGGGGTTCCTCTGCACCAGGCATCCTGTGCCCCACTTCCCTACCCTGGGAGAGCTACTATTTTGGCGAACAATGTAATTCACATGTATTTATATCTTCCAGCAGCCCCTGCCTCACCCAGCAATGACTTTGTCACCATTGCCATGGCATAATGACATCAGGCTGATGACTTCAGGGACTGACTGGTACCCTCCATTGGCATTGCAAGAGCAGGCCTGGCACCCTGTTAGGAGGCTGGGGAAGGAACTGGGGTTGGAAGGAACCTCAGTGGTTCGAGGTGGGCTGGATAAGGCTGATGCCGCATGGAGTGCTTCTCCAGGCTGAAATACCCCTGTGGGGGCAGTCTGAGTGGGGGAAAAAAGAGGGGGGATAGCTATGCTGGAGATGCCTCCCATGGGCATGCCCCTCCCACCATCAACCCCACCACCACCACAAGCTTCCCAGCCATAAATCAGGGCCCCATCGGGAAGTAGGGGGCATCCGGGCACCCCAGCCAAGCTGTCATTGTGCAAGGCAATGCTGCTTAGCATGAGAAAGGCTCCAGTGCCAGGCGGCTTGATGGATGATGCCCCGTTCTGCTGGGCTGGGGAAGCTTTGGCCATTGGTGGGGAGTAAGGGGCGTGGTCTCTGGGGAAGGTGGAGGAAGGATGCCGCAAGCACACCAAACGTTCAAGGGGACGTTCAGGGTGTCCATGACATCCTCCACCCGATGTTTTCACCCAAGCCAGGCATCTTTTGGAGCTGCATGGGAGCACACACATGGGAAATTTGGAGTGTGGGAGCAAGACCTTGCACCCCCAGAGGCTGCAGCCTTGCTAAGGAGCCCCCTTTGCAACCCAGCTCTGTCCCAGCCCCACAGCAGGGAGTGGAATGGGATGTCTCATCTTCCCGAATGTCTGGGTTCTCTGTGTCCCCCCTTTTTACCATGTAGGGTTGGGAAGGTGGTTAATGAGTGTAAAGGACAGGGCGACCTTCCCAGATCTGGAGAGGGGAGGGGGTGGTATCAAGCCGATGGGTGAGCACGCAAGCATTTGCGCACGTATGCATGCTTGTGCACGCATGGGCACACATGTAGCTGCCCCATTACTGGGGACAAGCACACTGAAGCCCTGCGCTGCAGGAAAGGATGGAGGTGGAGGGAAAAGCAGCAGAGGCCTGGTGCTCTTATTGCACTGGTGCCAGGCAGCTCAAAGCTGGGGTGCCCCATTGGGCATAGAGGTGAAGCTATGCCAGGGTCACCTGGGCAGAGGGATGGCCCTCTGGCTTTGGGACAGGGATGAGGTCCCCTTTGGGCAGCAGCACTCCAGGCTGAGCTGGGGCCATGCAGTGTGTCAGCCCCCCCAGCCCCTTTGTCAGGGAGACTGGAGCGTTGCCCCCACCCTGCTGCTGTCCGTGCTGCTCATTAGGAGCCTTGTTAGTGTGAGCAGCTTAATCAGAGGCTTCCCAATCAGATCAGCCTGCTCAAGTGGGCAGTGTGCCCTAGCATGGGGACAATGCCAGCGTCCTATACCCCTATCATGGGGACCCCTCAGTCCTGCTCAGCACCACACAATAAGACCCCCCTCAGGGGACACCCCCACCACCCAGGGCTGCTGTGTGCTCATGCCAGACCCCATGAGCCTTTGTCCATGGGGTCTGGAATGGGCACCCCGCTGCCCTGGCTGGGCACGGCCAGCATACGGCACCCATAGCCCTGCCCAAAGTGCCTGCCAATTCCCCCTCGCCCCTCTTCCCCAGCCCTGCACCCCGGCAGCCCCCCCGCAGCCCCCGGCGCGTGCGGGCCCCGCTCGCAGCAGATGGCTTTGTTTGGCAGCGCGGTGCCGGAGTCGCCGGGCATCACGTCCCGGCTGTGCCGGCCCTAATCGAATGATACGGTTAGGTGCACTGCGCCTGCTGCCCGTGCCCCGCCGGCGTGAGCAGATCTGAAGCGACGGCTCCCATTTGTGGCCTGCTCACTGCCAGCGTCAGCCATGGTGGGGGGCACATGGGAGGTGGGGGTACGCAGTGAGGGGAGCAGTGTGCACGGGTACGGGGTGTCTGTGATTCGGGAGACTGGCACTGCAGAGCTCTGGTGTGCTCCTAGGGCTGCCAGCATCCCATGCTGCTCCTGTAGGGTCCGGAGGCAATCACGGCCATGGACGCTGTGGGGCCATGGACTAACCAGCAGCCTCATCCCATGCACCCATCACCTGGCCTTGGGTGGAGAAGGGAGGGCTTGGAGCACTTGTGGCACCCCAAAATGCCATCTGCCCTCAGCCAAACCTGCTAGAGCTCAGCAACATCCAGGCAGGACATTAGTGCGAGCCTATGCTGGGATGGAGCCACGGGGTGATGGGTGCTATCTCTGCTGAGGGGTGATGGGTCCTCATCCCCGTTGTTGTTGTTGTCCCCGGTGTGAGCTCACATTGTGTGGCAGCCTGCACAAAGCACCCTTTCTTGCCCCTGTCTGCCCCCCCCTGGGTCCCCTGCGGTGAGGGATGGCTGGGTACTGGGGCTGTCCCTCCGAGGGGACCCACTTGCATGGGACACACCCTGTGCTGCCCTGGCTGAGTGCTGAGCTGGCGGTGGGACCCTGGCTGAGGCAGGTTGCCTTTCCAGGGGGGCACCCATCCCCTCACCTGCTCTAGCCCCCCTCTCCATTGAGAGGGAGCTCTTGCTTCACCCCGGGGGTCCCACCATTCCCCCCCAGCCGTGGCAGTGGCCACCCAGCAGGGCCTCTCTTGCTGGGCGCAGGGAGGGGTGGGGTGTGGGAACAGAGGCCCCTTTGTGCTCGGGCGCCTGGACCTGCTTTGTATGAGTTACAGGCTCTTCCTTCGCTGCAGCCGGGCTCCAGGCAGAGCTATTCATCGGGGGGGCCACCACTGCTGCCCTCCCCCTCCTTGGCAATGCCTGTGCGTGGCGAGGCTGGCATGGGGGAGGGATGGGGAAGGATGCCGAGGACCACCCGGCCCCAGTCGTTGGCCATCGCCCCTCCGATGGGGCCGGTGGTGGGGTCTCTGGTTGACACACCCCATGGCATCTCTCCGCAGAATGGCGCCGTGCCCGGGGAGCAGGGCAAGCAGGACAAGAGCGTCAAGCGTGGCAACTGGGGCAACCAGATCGAGTTTGTGCTGACCAGCGTGGGCTATGCCGTGGGGCTGGGCAACGTCTGGCGCTTCCCATACCTCTGCTACCGCAATGGGGGAGGTGGGTGTCAGGGAGCTGGGGGAGCGGGGTGTTTCAGGGGAGGGGTGGGGGTGTGCACCCCAGCCCCGCGTGGTGCTTGCTGCCCGCAGGCTTGCCGGGGCGGTGCAGCACATGGGGAGCACAGCCCCGCCCTGGGGTCGTTGCCCATTCTCACCCTCTGGTTCCTGCCTACCAGGTGCCTTCATGTTCCCCTACTTCATCATGCTGGTGTTCTGCGGCATCCCCCTCTTCTTCATGGAGCTCTCCTTTGGGCAGTTCGCCAGCCAGGGCTGCCTCGGCGTCTGGAGGGTCAGCCCCATATTCAAAGGTAAGGACTGCCCATTCCCACTGGCATACACTGGCACGGGGCACTCAGCAGGACAGCCCCCAGCGCATGGTACGGCTCCTGCATACCCCGTTGTCACCCACAAACAGACAGCAGCAGCTATCAAAATAGGGGTTAATTGCAACCAAAGTTACCCAGCACTCCTGCTGACAAAACGCAAGTTCAGGTGTCCGTTGGGAACATAGCTACTGTGCAATTAATTGCTAAACTTTGAGGAAAGACAAACCAAAATGGGCATGCACTCGTTACTGAAGGGGATACCTCCCACACAAGTGCCCAAACTTTTCACTCACCAAAGGTGGGGGGTCAGGCTCACTCAATCCATGGATATTCATCCATGGAAGTATCCTTGGACGGCCTGTCCAAGAGGAAGGTCTGACTGCCAGGCCTTCTGCTTTGTGAAGAACCATCTCAACTGGTTCTTAGGTAGGGCTCCATTTATACCCTAGTTGAGGGTGCACTGTGGTCATTCTAATTGGTTGAGGGGACAAGTGCAGGCAAAACAGGCTGAGGGTCTAGACGCTGAGGTGGCAGTTAGTCACCCTGAGGTGCAGTTTGTTGCAAACAATTCTGGGTTCTGGCATGCTCTGTTTTTGCCCTGTTTTGTCTGTTGTGGAGGCTGCACCTGTCACCTCTTGCCTCCAAAGTTAAAAGGGAGCACCATCTCTGTGAGGATTTGTGCTCATTGTGGATCATAATTCCTCAATTATTATGTCGCGTACAATATGGCTTATTACAATACAATTCCTAACCACAATCAGCATTAAGAAAGTACAAACACATCAAAACTTTTCCCCAAACAATTAGTTCCCAGTGTAGCAACAATTGTTGCTGAGTCTTTTGCCACCTTCTTCATCTTGTTGCTCTGATCCTGAAGTGGCATTGCAATGTTCAAGATGTGTATACAGCATTAGTGACAGTGTTATTCCAATCCCTACCCTATGACGTAAGTTCGTCACTCGGGCAAGTCCACGTTGTCATCCAGGTCCTAGTTGTCAGTAGTGAAAGCAGCAAAATGGTCCACTTCTCCATTGGTCTGTAAGAAAACACAGGGCTGGCCTCAGTTTAGAAACTGGCTTCAAGGTTAGAAGTTGAGGGCTATCCACCAAGCACTAATACAGGTGTTTTCATGTTCCCATTCAGGGCTTCCCAAGCATATAAGCCTTTGTGTTTTGCCAGGGTCATAGGCACAATGCCAATAGAAGGTGCTTCACCATTACGAGCTGGTATTGGCACGTCCATTCTGTGGTATCCTTATAGGTTGCATTAAAAATTACAGTGGCACCATTCTCTGCTGTCAGCAGGAGGGTGTGCAATTCCCCTGCCTGTGCTTTATATTGCTACCTGGATCCACAGGACAGGCAGATGCGTTTGTGAACCACACTTCGTTGATGTTACTATTGAAGTTATACTTGGAACAGCAGCTGTTAATGGAGGAGTGTTACTATTCAATTTTCAATAATCAACTGCCAACACCCATCACACTTTCGATCTGGCCAGACTGGAGAATTGTAAGGGGAATGGGTACGGCTAATTATCTGTCGCTTCTCCAGAGCGCTAATCACTTCTGTGATGCCCCATTTAGCTGCTGCTGGCAGGGGTATTGAGCAACACAGGTCACTATAGAAGGTGGCAGTGCTGGAGTGAGCTGCAGGGTCACGTTGTGAGCCCCTTCCACCCCACAGCTCCTGAAGCTCCATGTGGCCAGTGGGCAGATGCCACCCACCTGCCTGCTAATACATCAAATCCTAATATATTCCCCTTGTAAGGGCTTAGAGCCACCTCCACAGCCATCATCTGCTTTTCCCCAGGCAACAAAAACTGAGTTGGAGCCATGGGACATTTTCCTGCTTTACCTGTTACTCCAATTATGCTTATGGTTTTCCTCGAGGGCTTAATTCCTAGTTCCTTGGCTAGCTGCTTGTTTAGGACGCTAATTTGGGCCCCTGTATCAATTAAGAACTCTAAACTTACTTGCTTCGGACCCATGGGAATGTGTGTATACAGTTCCCACCCCCATGTGGTCTCTGGCACATCACTCAGCCCCATGTGGGCACATGTGGCTCGTGCAGCCCTGCACACGCAAACACACCTCCTGCGCATACCCCAGCCCTGCGCTGGCATCCGCAGCGGGCATTAAACACACATCCCTGCACGTGCCACACGTGTCCCCAGCACGTAACTCTTGCAGAGGCCGCTCGGGTCCCCTGAACACAGTGCGGGTGCCTGTGGCCCCTCCAGTTGCAGACGTGCTCCTGCGGTCCTCTCCCTGCACCATAGGCAGTGGGTGCTGTGTCCACGTGCGTGGACACTGGGTGTGCTGAGAGCTTGCCCTGCTGCAGCTGGACCTCGCTCCAGAGACACCTCCTGGCACACTGGTGTGCTCCCATGCTGCCAGCTCCCCTGGCACGTGCCTGCATGCAGCCTACCGGGTGACATGTCCACATGTCACATCTGAGTGTGGGCAGCCCATGCACATGCTCCTACATGCTCTGCACTGTGGCGTGCTCAGACTGGGGTGCATTTCCCCATGCTTGTGGGGCCTCTGCCACATGCCACTAGGTAGCAGCAGCACTAAGTTCACCATAGCTAGGAGAGACTACCACCCAGTGGTTCTCTAGGTCTGCAGACACCAAGAGTTTGCCTTCAGCCTTGCGGGCCGTGCATCCCCTCTGTGTTGCCACATGTCCCAGGGGACCCTCAGTACCACCAGCTTTGCCTGGAGGTAGAGGATCTGTGCCGCCACAGTGCTGCCCACCCCACAGCCAGGCCCCGAGCTGTGGCGTGGCTGCACAGCTACCAACAGCACCGCATGCTGCCCACCCCACCGTCCCCGCCACCACCCCCGGTGCTGTGCGCCGTGCCCGTGCCCCACCATGCCACTCACCCCTCCCCGGTGCTGTTCCCAGGCGTGGGCTACGGGATGATGGTGGTGTCCACATACATCGGGATCTACTACAACGTGGTGATCTGTATTGCCTTCTACTACTTCTTTGTGTCCATGACGCACGTGCTGCCCTGGACGTACTGCAGCAACGCCTGGAACACGCCTGAGTGCATGGGGGTGCTGGATGGGAACCTCTCCAGCCGCACTGCCCTCAACCTCACACATCTCCTCAATGCTACCCAGAAGCGCACCAGCCCCAGTGAGGAGTACTGGAGGTACTGGGGACAGGGATGTGGGACAGGGGAGGCAGTGGTGGCAGGGTGGTCCCTGACGCTGGCTGCCCCCTTGCAGGAGGTACGTCCTGGACCTGTCGGATGACATCGGGAACCTGGGGAAGGTGCGGTTGCCCCTCCTGGGGTGCCTTGGTGTCTCCTGGGTCGTGGTCTTCCTCTGCCTCATCAAAGGCGTCAAGTCCTCGGGGAAGGTACCCACGTGTTCCTCCAGGCCCCACCCCTGGGTGTGGACACACCCCCTCTGCAGATGGCCACGCCCCACCCTCCTCCCCTGTTGGGAATGTACTTCCCATTGTAGATACCACCTCAATCCTGGGCCCAGCCCCTCCCTTTTTAGAAGTGGTCCCAGCCCTCTGTGCATGCTCCTCCCATGTGGCCATGGCCCTGCCTTCCTTGAGTATAGCCTCTCCCCCTGGACCATGCCCTCTCCTCCTGGACCATTGTTCCACACTCTAGACAATAACTCCTCCCCTGTCCCTAGCCCTGTCCCCAGTCCAGAGCCCTGCCCCATCCCTGGCCACACTGTTTGTCTGTCACCCTGCCCAACTGAGGTGCCGGCCCACAGGTGGTGTACTTCACGGCCACCTTTCCCTACGTGGTGCTCACCATCCTCTTCGTACGTGGCATCACACTGGAGGGGGCCCTCACTGGCATCATGTACTACCTGACACCCCAGTGGGATAAGATACTCAACGCCAAGGTGAGTGGGACAGGAGGTTGCAGGTAGCTGGGGGACAGTGAGACTGGGGGGGCATAGCACTGACCATCCCACTGCTGCAGGTGTGGGGTGATGCGGCCTCACAGATCTTCTACTCACTGGGCTGTGCCTGGGGTGGGCTCATCACCATGGCCTCCTACAACAAGTTCCACAACAACTGCTACCGGTGAGTGCCTGGCTGCAGTCCCCCTGTCCTCACTGGTGTCCCCCAGGCCCGCTGCCAGTCTTGACTTTTCTTCCCACAGGGACAGCATCATCATCAGCATCACCAACTGCGCCACCAGTGTCTACGCAGGCTTCGTCATCTTCTCCATCCTGGGCTTCATGGCCAATCACTTGGGTGTGGATGTGTCCAAGGTGGCTGATCATGGCCCTGGGCTGGCCTTCGTGGCCTACCCTGAGGCCCTCACCCTGCTCCCCATCTCACCTCTCTGGTCCATCCTCTTTTTCTTCATGCTCATCCTCCTAGGGCTGGGCACCCAGGTGGGTCATGGTGGAGTCACTGTGTTGGGGTGACATCGTGGTGTCGAGGTGGTGACATGGTGTGCTCTCCACCCCATGTGCAGTTTTGCTTGCTGGAGACACTGGTCACGGCCATCGTGGATGAGGTGGGAAACGAGTGGATCATCCGCAGGAAGACTTTTGTGACACTAGGGGTGGCTGTGGCGGGCTTCCTGCTGGGAGTCCCTCTCACCACGCAGGTAGGTGACCATGGGATCATGGTGACAGGGTGCCTTGTGCCTGTACCATTGCCATGGCAAACTTGCTGCACTGACACCATCAGCCAATGTCCACATTGTTGCCATGACCACCTTGGTGGTGGTGACAGCCAGGACCTGGTGTTGCCATGCCAACACTGGAGATGGTATCCAGGCTAAGTGTTGCCATGCCGACCCTGGCATTGGGTGTTGCCATGCCAACCGTGGTGGCGATATCCAGGCTGTTTGTTGCCATGTCAGCCCTGGCAGTGCACCAGCATTGCCCTGCCGACGGCAGCGGTACCACCAGGGCAGCCATGCCAATGGGTCCCTCTCACAGGCGGGCATCTACTGGCTCTTGCTGATGGACAACTATGCTGCCAGCTTCTCCCTGGTCATCATTTCCTGCATCATGTGCGTGGCCATCATGTACATCTACGGTAGGTGCAACTGCCTATGGCCAATCAGCCAGCAAGGCTGCCCTAGCCAGCCAATGGGGAAGGGGGTGTGCTAACTTTTAGCCAATCAGCAGGTTGGTCTGTGCTAACTGGCGAGGCCGTTGGCCAATCAGAGCAGCCATGACCTGAGGGTGGGTGCCACCACTCAGGGTGTGGAGCTGGTGCTGTGCAGGGGTTCGAGGGGGCTTGAGGCTCTGCCATGGCTACAGCCCAGCTGCCTTGGGGCTGACGGCTACTTGTCCCCACAGGGCACCGCAACTACTTCAAGGACATTGAGATGATGCTGGGCTTCCCACCTCCACTCTTCTTCCAGATCTGCTGGCGCTTCATCTCTCCTGCCATCATCTTTGTGAGCATCATGATCATGGGGCCACCAAAGGAGGGGAAGGGGGAGCCCACCTGGGCCCCCCCGCTTGCCCACCCTCAGGAAGGGATGCTGGGCTGCAGAAGGGCAGCAGGGAGGGGGGCAGAGCAGGGTGACTGGAGGGCTGAGCAGGCTAGCTGCTCCCCACTGGCTGATCCTGCCTGTCCCTCCCCAGTTCATCCTGGTCTTCACAGTGATCCAGTATCGGCCCATCTCCTACAACGACTACGTCTACCCCACCTGGGCCATCAGCATTGGTTTCCTCATGGCACTGTCCTCTGTCATCTGCATCCCCATCTACGCCATCTACAAAGTGTGCCGCTCCGAGGGCGACACGCTGCTGGAGGTGGGTGGCCAGAGGCTGGCCCTCCTTGTCCATGTCCCACCTGGGGCTGCCTGCAAGGCTGTCACCCACACCCCCTGGAGCTGTCAGCACCCTGCAGCGGCCATGTGCAGGCACCACCCGTGGGACACCCCATCTCCAGGCACCCCGAGAGGTGCTGGCACGTTGGGGAAGGCCAGGGCAGGGGAGCATGGCGAGTGCTAACCATGTCCCCATCCTCTCCCCCTCTCTCTAGCGCTTGAAAAATGCTACGAAGGCAAGCAAGGACTGGGGCCCAGCACTGGCGGAACACCGCAGCGGGCGCTACGCCCCAGCCTTGAGCCCCTCCACCGAGTCCCACCTGGAGGTGCAGGCCCTGCAGCCAGAGAAGGGCCGGAGCGAGGCGGCGGCTGCCTCCCCCGTGCAGGGCAGCAACGGCTCAGCCCACAGCCAGGACTCCAGACTGTGACCCCCGCCGTCCCCGCACCCTTCTAACCCCTCCTGCGCGGTGACACTTTCGCACCTTCCGCTGGCGGAGCCTGGCTCCGGGCCGCANCTTCCACCCATGGCGTTCGTTAATCCTCCTGTTTACGGTAACCTTCGTGCGCACGCTGGGACGAGAGAGGAGGGGGCACAGCCCCGAGAGGGCCGGGAGCCAGAGGCACTTTGCAGGGGCCCTGCCCTGGGGGGAATGCACATGATGGGGGGAGCAGGATGCCCCCTGCCCCCCTGTCCCCCCAGCCAGGCAGCCTGCCCCGCCGTGGGGCACCCTCCTGGCCCATCCATGAGGTGGGAGTGGGGCTGGGGCACCCCGAGACTGCCCGCAGCTGCCCCAGGTTGTGTACACAGGTCTGTCGTGGCGGGGGGTGGCATTGCAGGGACCCCCAGCCCAAGTGGGCACCTGCTGTAGCTCAGATCCTGCAGGTCCCACAGGTGGCTGTGCCCAGGGATGGTGCCAGGCACCGGGCCAGCACAGGGAGATGGATGGGGGGCAAGCACGCTGCCCTCACGGGCAGTGGGATCTCATGGCACAAGACACAAGCACTTAAAGCACACGTGTGTCTGCATATGTGTCCCTCGCAGACACGGTATGGGCATGCATGTGGCACACGTGGGCACGCAGATACATACGGTACCCAGGGGCTATGCAGGTGGTGAGCTGGTACGCCCTCCTCCCCTCATGCACCCCTCCACCCTCTGGCCCCATTGCGAGGCTGTGGGTGCCCACCTGGGTGGCCAGGCACCGCCAGCAAAGCTGGGTGCAGCCATAAGCAGTGTGGGCAAAGCCTGGCACTGCTGCCTGCCCCATAGCGGGGCAGGAGGCTGGGAGCCATTTAAGCCTGGCTGGGGGTGTGACAGGGCAGGGCTAGGGTCCAGCTCTCCCCGGCAGCCCTGGCACAGGCAGGGGGGGACTTTCCATGGCGCTAAGGGGGCACAGGATGGACCAGCCCCCCCAGCTGCTGCTACTGAGAGGTACCAGTGGAGATGCAGAGGGCTGCACCAGCCCACTCACTCCAAGCCATCGGGGGATGCTTTGTCCCCAACCAGTATTAGTGGAGGAGGATGCACTGGCAAAGGCTGGGCGGTTTTAAATCTGTCTTCCAGCTCCAGCCAAAGGCCTTGGAGCTCTTGATTTGGGGTGGATGGGGTGACACCCTTCCCACGCTCCTGCTCCCCTCCCAGCCAGCAGCCTGCGCTCCCCACGCCACAGCCCCAAGGCTGGCACAGGGACATGGTGTGGTTTGGCATGGTGGCGGGAGGCAGTGGGCGCTGAGCCCCAGCAGGATGTTCCAGCTCCCCGTCCCTGTCCCGAGCCCCCCACCATGCCGTGGCGAGGGGCGCAGGTTCCCGCATGGTGCCCGTGCCCTGCCCCATGTGTCACGCTGCTATTCTTCACCTCTAATTGTTAGCAATAACGCGCGCGTCCCTGGGCAGTGCTGCCTGTGCCAGTGTCTCTCCCAGTGTAGAGTTCTAAAGTATCCTAGATTTTAATGAGATTTATATTCCTGAGGTTGTGTCCTGCTTTGCCCTTCTCTGGGGACTTTGGGGGGGGGTGAGGGTTGACAGTGGGGGACTATGTCCCATGGGTGCAGCCCCTTCCCCCTCGGATGCCTGGTGGTGGGGAACCCTCCCTTGCCCTGCTTGGACCTACAAAACCAGCTGGTGCAAAGGCAAAGGTTGGGAGCCAGGGGCTTGACCCTGTTGGGAGAGAGCATTGTCCCCAAGGGGAGGCAGGGCAGCGGCAGCAAGTGTCCCTGGCACAGGGAGGGCAGCCAGCTTTGCCCCGCACATGCCCTAGGCACTTCACCTTAGCTGGATGCTGAAACTGCCTCATCTCATGGCAATCCCCACCCCTCCACCTAGCCTCACAAACCCTGCAAACTTTTTAAACTTTTATTAAATACAAAAACCCCGGTCTCTATGACCGAATGCTGCATTCAACGTACGTTGAAAAAAAGGGTCAGACATTCAAATGTACAAAAGTCGCCATTTCCCCCCCTGCCCTGGCGTGCTGCCCTGCTCCCAACCCCACTGCTCCCGGCCCCTTGCGGGGTGTGGGGGTGCCAGGCCTGTCAGTCCCATGGAGGGGCACGGGGAACCCGCCCTGCATGGCCCCAGCCTCTCCTGCCTGCAGCCCCCCTGCGCCAGGCCTGCAGGGGGGAAGCCAGATAAGGGGGAGACCCTAATGGCCCCCAAACCACCTGTGGGGCACCTGCTGCTAGAGGGGGCCATGGGGCAGCACTCCCTGCACCAGCCCCTACCAAGAGAGGCTAGGGGGTTCAAATGAGCCCCATCCCACCCCAAAGCAGGGCAGGGGCTACTTTCGCACGCACACACACACACACACACGCACACACACAGCGTCTGCCTTTGGGGAGGGAGGACAGGATTCGGCTGCCACCCCCCAGCCCTGGGGAAACTGAGGCACAGTGAGGGGCATTTGCTAACCAGAGGTCTCTGTTTGGCAGAGCTGAGACGGGGCCCGGCTCTAAGCACCAGACTAAAGCAGAGGAAGACAGCGAGCCATGTCTGCGTGCCCAGCAGCGCAGGCAGCGCCTGGCTAGGGCAGCAACCTCGCCCTGATCCTGCCTGCTCAGGGGAGCCTGGGCTGGGCCCGGCCGGGGCAGCAGCCGCTCCAGCACTGGCAAAGGGGGAAGCCTGCACCCCGCTTCTTGCAGCACTGGTGGGCACACCCCAGCTTTCCCAGAGCAGTGGGATCTCCCCCTCCCCACCCAGGCTGCAGGCAGGAGCTGGCATAGACAGGAGGCTCCTCGCCAGGGCTGGGGCTGCCCCTTCCCCCTGTGCCAGGAGGCACACGCAGGGCACTGGGTTTGTCCGCCAACACACCGAGCATGGGGCGGGGGTCCTGCAAACACACTCATGGGGATGGGGGGACAGAGAAATCCTGGGGACCAAGGGGCAGGCTGGGAGCGGCCATCTCCAGAAGGCAGCAGAGTAGGCAGATAACATCCCTGTCCAGTCCTGGCTCTCGAGGAGTCGGCGAAAACCCACCATTCCCAGTCAGCTCAGACACAGAGCTGAGTCCTGGCAGCTGTGCCGGCAGGGCAAGTGCTAGCCCCGGGCAAGGCGGGGTGGTGGCCTGCCAATATCCACTGTGATGTTGGTGTACATGGGCTGACGAGAGACCTCCACCAGCCGATACTGCAGTGAGCTGATCCCATCCCGCTTCATTGTCATTTTGGTGTTCTGGATCTTGGTGAACCTGGTGCAAAGGGGAGCAGGATGAGGCAGAGGGGAGGGCCGGGGCCCTTGCCGTGGTGCCAGCGGTGCCACCACAGGGGTGAGCTGAGCAGGGGAGCAAGCCAGTGATCACCCCAGCATCCTGGCTGACCCAGCCCCTGCGTCTCACTCACCTCTGCGGGTTGGGCTCGTTGTGTTTGTCACGTTCATGCTTGATCATGCGGTATCTCCCAATGCGGATGTCGGGCCTTGACACCTTCATGCCATTCAGGGAGATGCTGGGAGCCGGGAGCAAGGAGGGATCAGGGTACGGGCACCAGGATGGGACATTCCCCAACCCAGAAAGCTCCAGGATTAGCTACCAACCTAAAGAAACCTGTCCCTGGTTAAACAGGGCTGTGCCAAGCCAAGATGAGCAAAGCCAGGCCATAGCCAGGCCAGTGTCATGACCGAGAGTGCCACATGCCTCATGGCAGAGCATGCCCAAAGCACTGCTTCCACCCAGCGACCTCCAGCTCCACAGGCCGGCAGCTGCGGTCAGCACAGCGACCATCCCTCCCTCCCTCCCTGCCTCCTTCCCTCTCTCCCTCCCTTTTGCATTCTCCAAATGCTGGTTCCTGACCCTTCCCTCGGGGGCCTCCCCACATGTTAAAGGCTGCCTGAAGCTCTCCCAGAGCTCCACACGCTGCTTGTTCCCCACCCCGAGCCCACTCTGGATGGAAACCACAAGGTGACACTCTGTCTGCAGCACTTGCAAGGGGTGTTTTGCTCACCCAGCCATTAGCTGGTCCTGCACGATCGGCTGCCTGCTGCTCCCCTGGGCAGCACCAAGGGGAACTCACAGGAGATGCAGCGGCAGCTGTCTGGCTCCAGCACCCAGCGTGAGGCGTGCGGGGAGGATTCAGCTCTGGCACCCAACATGGGGTGCATGTGGGGGGATTCAGCTCTGGATCAGCATGCGGCTGTGCTGCAGCCTGCCGGCTGCCAGCAGAAATGCCTGTTTGGCTGCTGCACAGCCGCCATCAATACTTGTTTCCAAGTTTTGCATCCCAGCTCTGGACGCTTCCAAGTTTAGCATCCTGGTCCCGACCTGGAGCAGAGCCCGCAGGCGCACTGCCCCACTGGCACAGCTCCTACTGCGGTGGGAGGGGCTGGGCCCCACTGCACTGGGTGCTGGGGGGTTCAGCCATAAGGAAAGTACATGGGTGCCCCACATCCCCCCAACACCCTGGGAAGGACCAGTTTGATCCATGAAGGTCCCCAACTCAAGTTGGAGGGTAATTCAATCCCTCCCTGCCATGTGGCATGCCTCATACATGTCCCCTGCAAAACCTGGAGACCCAGCCCCGGTGAAGGTGCCAGCAGTGAGCCCCTGGCATTTATCCAACCAGTCAGCACTGGTGAGGGGTTGGCACCTACCGGTTAAAGATGTCATCGTCCTCTCCTCCCCAGCCCCAGTACTCGTTGGGAAAGCCATTGATCTTCAGGAACTGGGACTTGCTCAGCCCAGAGACACCACCGAAGTAGCCAGCATACGGCAGCCTGTAGGTTGACAGCAAACAGGTCAACCCCAGGGATAGGCAAGGATGGGGTTCAGCCCCATGGGGACCCTCAGGGACGAGCACCAGCCCTTCCTCACATCACCCTCCTACCCATCTGTGTTCTGTGCCCTTTCCCATCCCATGTCCACAACTTGAACCAGCGACCGCACACCTGCCCCAGATCACAACCGAGGTTGGTGGCCCCAGTGTCATCTTGGTGAGGCCACGCCAGCCCTGCCCAGGTGGAAACTCCCAGCCCCCCAGCGCACCCACCTGAACCCAAACTTGTCCATGCCAACAGCAAAGTGCTGTGGCTGCTCATAGCAGCGATAGAGGTTGCGGTCGTCCATGGGTATGAGGTCCACATCGCTGAAGATGAAGCAGTCATACTCCTCATCATCTTTGAGCGCCTCCAGGAACCCCACGTTGAGCAGCTTGGCCCGGTTGAAGGTGTCCTCGCCAAACTGTAGGGCAGAGCTCAGCAATTCCCTTCTGTCCACTCTGGCCCCACCACCCCCTCACCCCTGTCCCCCTCACCTGGTTAATGATGTAGATGCCATAAGCCACCTTCTGCCGGCGCAGGATGGGGTGCAGGTAGTGCAGCCAGTACTTGAGGTGGTGCTCACGGTGCCGGAAGGGGATGAGGATGGCTACCTTCTGCCGGGGCAGGCAGTCCGGGGGGGTGTACTTGCCACCCCGCCGCACGTCAGGGTTCTCCCGCTGCACTCGCTCCATGCTCATGGGAGAGCTGAACTCAATGAGCAGGCGCCCAACTGCAAGAGGAAGGGCAGGGTGATGCCCGCAGGACAGGACATGGTCAGGGTCATGGTCACCTGGTGCTCACAGCCAGGCTGGCAGAGCAAACAGTAAGGGGGACCTGCAAGGGGGACCAGCACTGCCGAGTACAGAGGACACCCAAAATCACACCCAAAATCTTTCTTCAACAGAGGCAGAGACTGGGCAAGCCACTAACAAAACCTGAAACCAACTGTACTGGTACCAGTTCCAGGTTGGGGTTTCTCCACTGCTCCACCCCTGGAACAACTTGGAAGCTATGCCCACGGCCCAGGGGACAAGGATGCCACCCATGGGCACCCACCCCAGCCCCATGCTTGGAGCCAGAGCCCAACTTGCCCCCCAGGCTCACGCCACACATCCACACATCTCACCTAAGCCAGGAGGTGTCTCCTGGCAGGGCTGCAAGGGCTTCTCGGTAGCAGACTGGTTGGCGCTGGGCTTGGAGCTGGAGGATGGGGCCTCAGCACCAGCTGGCCCGTAGCTGGGAACAGTGCTGTTGGGGCGGGAGGAGTTGGAGAATGGGTGGGCACGCGAGGCGTTCCTGGCGTTGAAGCGGCTGAAGAAGTCCAGGTGCTGCGCGTAGACGTCAAAGTAGAGTATCATAATGATGACGAAGTGTAGCAGGCAGAGCAGCAGCACGGCCTTGCAAATCCTTTCCAGGGTCACCCCCAAGAGCAGCCTGGTCATCTTCTGGGCATGGGCAGGCAGACATGTGCGCTCAGTGGGGCAGGGAGGCGGCTCCAGCCACGGTTCCAATCCTGCTGAGACACCCCACACTCAGGACACTGACAGCCTGAGCCCCCAGTCCCAGCCTGAACAACACTGGGGCAGCAGGAGCCACTCAGGCCTGATGCAGAGCTGATGGGCTCATGGGTCGGTATGCCAGAGAGCACCCCAGGGGGTATGCTGCACCTGGATTCCTGCTCTGAAGGCACAGCCATAAAGAAACAAGAAGTCCCCACACAGCAAGTCTCCTCCCTGCCTTCCAAGGCCAAGACCAGGCCAGACCCATCCTGCATGCCTGTCACTCCCCTAGCAGGGGACAGGGATACCCCCATGGGTGCCACCAAGAGCCTAGGTGGAGGCAGGGCCCTTGGAGGAGGTCATGCCCTCCATAAAACGCAGCCAGCCTGGGGTGTCCCAAGGACACCACAGGTAGCCCCTCCAGCCACTCCTTTCCACAGCACCCCATCCCCCTGCTCCCCATCTTGCCCCCCCTCAGTGCTGCACCCCAGTGTGGCACCAAAGCGAGGCCAGCAGCAAGGGCCATGCCACCAGCAGGGCAAGCAGCTGCGTGGCAGACACCGTGGGGGGCAGAGGTCCCAGCCCCCAGGGCGGAGGTCCCTGCAGCATCCAGGGAGGTCCAGCTTACAGCCAGTGGCACGGGTCCTGTCTCCTGCTGCCAGTGGGGAGGCCCCTTGGGATGCCTGGAGCTGCTGGGAGCCAGGGTCCCCTTATCTCCCACATGACACCTGGAGCTGGGCCAGAGCCCTGCCAGGAAGGCAGCCCTGAGAGTCACTGGAGAGCCTCGGCTGAGCCAAATTCTCTGGCCCTTCCCAGCCAGGGCTCAGGCCGCAGCATGGCCATGCACCCCAGCTCCTGCCCCAGTCCCTGCTCCCAGGGAAGCTGCTTGGGCAGGGCAAGGCAACCACAAGAGATGGCTACAGGGCTCGCAACGCCCTGGGGACCCTGGGACAGGCCAGTGCAGCTGCAGGGATCCCAGAGGGCCCCCAGTGGGTGGGGTGCTGTGGCAGAACCCCCTGGCAGGAGCACAGCTAGGACCTGAGGGTGCTGCCAACTGGCCCAGGGCCTGGGCCAACCCACCAGCAGTTGCCAGCCCTGGCCAGTGGGGCCCCCCCGGGGAGGCACAGGGCACTGGCTGAGAGGGAGGATTGGAGCTGAGGTGTGAAGCAAGACCCCCTGCCCAACTTCGCTCTGGCTGCCCTCTCTCAGCTGCAGGGCTGACCCTGGCAGGCAGCAGGGTGCTGACAGGAGCCCACCGCAGGTATGGAGGTGGCTGGAAACGGCTCCAAGCCCAATACCCCAACTGTGTCCACCCTTCCTCTCTCTGCAGGACACACAGCGAGGTGCCCGTGGGCAGGGGGCTCCTGGCACACACCAGCACCCCAACCCCTCATCCAGGTTTTTTCTAGAAAGTTGCCCTCTGGAGAATAGCTGGTTTTGCCATTATCTCCCAAACCTTCTCACGGTCACAATGCCCCGTCACCCAGCACAGCCTTTGATGTAGCGATCTGCCCGTCCCCAGCGCCTGCCAGAAACCCTCCCCAAAAACCCTCGCAGCAGGCAGCAGCACATGGAGCAGCGGAATCTCGACAGGGTGGGGAGGTGCTAGGGAAAAATGAGAGCGGGTTTTAGGGACCCTTTTACAGAGCGGTCCACGAGGTGAGTAGAGAGCAATGCTCAACGGAAACAAAAGCGAAACACTCCATGGAACGGTGGCCACAGGATGCCACGAACACGGGTGGGCTTAAAACCACCTGCTAAGCAGGGGGGGAGGCTACAAAAAATGATGTCATCTCCCCCTCACCGCAGCATCTTTCTGGGGTGAGAGAGGCCGAAAGCAACCTGGGACTGGGGAGCTGGTCCCCTGGGATTTACCCTGGTGTGGTGGGTGCCATGGAGGCTGGTGATGCTCATCCCTATGGAGGTGTGAGTGGAGCCGATGGCCCCGGGGCCACCAAACGTGGCCCCGAGGCCACCAACTCCCCCCACACCTCCCTTCCCCGGGCCAAACGCA
>VZZY01005240.1:4710-38447 GCA_013400335.1 Eurystomus gularis | reverse complement strand
AGCTGGGCCCGGCGGCGGCGGAGCCGCGGGCCGACCTCGACGGCTTCTACGAGATGGGCCTGGCCGCCGCCTTCGTGCGGGGCGGCAGGTTCCGCAAGGTGAGAGGGGCCAGGGGCGGAGCGAGGCCGGGGGCTGCGGGCCGCCCCTACCCGCTGCCTTACCCGCTGTGTCCCGACCCCAGGTCGCTCTCCAGTTCCCCGACGAGCTCCTGGCGGACGCGGCGGCGGTGGCCGCCCGAATGGAGGCGGCGACCGGGGCCGAGATGTACGTCCTGGGAGATACCACATACGGCAGGTCGGTGTGGGGCCGTGGGGGGTGTCCCGGGGTTCCTCCACGGGCTGCTCCTCCCCTGCCTGGCACGGCCGAGGGCCCGAGTTGCTCGGGCCGGGGACAGCAGTACCAGGGAGGAGGGAGAGCTCCGTGCCGTGGAGCCTGTCTGACACCGGGTCCTTCCTCTCCGCAGCTGCTGTGTGGACGAGGTGGCCGCCGAGCACGTGGGTGCCGAGGCGGTGCTGCACTACGGCCCGGCCTGCCTCAGCCCCTGCAGAAAGCTGCCGGTGCTGCACATCTTCGGGAAGCAGCCCCTAGACATCGGGCGTTGTGCAGAGGCCTTCAGGGAGCTGTACCCTGACCGGCAGAGCCGTGTGGTGGTGCTAAGCGATGTGGTCTATGCCCACGCGATGGGTGAGTGCTCTGGGGCAGGGACGGGGTCTCTGGCAGTGCTCAGCCCTGCAGAACTGCCAGGAGAAAGGCAGCATCTAGGCAGTCTCCAACCTTGATTTCTGTCCTCTTCTCTCTCCTAATCTGCTGTCTCACCTTCTGCAAGACAGGTCTGTGACTGTGTTTCCTTTTCACTTCTCTCTCCTTTCAGGCGAGTTGGAGCAGCAGTTGCACCCTGAGTACCCCAATATCATCTTCTCCAGGGTGGTGTGTGGGGAACTTTCTGTCCCCGCACCGCCTGGGGAGGTGCGGCAGTTTGGTCGCCAGTTCCCGTTGGAGGCACCAGGAGGGCTACAGGACTGTGCCATGTTTTACGTGGGAGCTGAGGGCCTGGCCCTCACCAGCTTCATGCTGACTTGGAACCGCTGCCCCTTCAGCTCCTTTGACCCTACAACTGGCTGTGGCCGCCGTGAGACCTTCAATGTCAACCGGGCTCTGATGCGACGTCTCTACCTGGTGGAGCGGGCCCGGGATGCCCATGTAGTGGGCATCCTGGTGGGCACCCTCGGCGTGGCAGGCTACCTAGTTGTGCTGCAGCACCTTCGGGAGCTTCTGCGCCGGGCTGGCAAGCGCAGCTACACACTGGCTGTGGGGAAGCCGAACCCTGCCAAGCTGGCCAACTTCCTAGAGGTGGACATCTTTGTCCTGGTGGCGTGCACTCAGAACTCTTTGCTGGACTCCAGCGACTTCTACCGGCCCGTTGTGACCCCCTATGAGCTAGAGCTGGCCTGTAACCCAGCCCGCGAATGGACAGGGAACTACCTCACTGACTTCCGAGATCTGCTGCCAGGTAACAGCCAGAAGCCAGCTGCCCAACACCCACCCAGGGCATGTTCTGTCCTGTGCCTTTGCCTGGAGGCTGTGGTTATCCCAGCTCTATGCTGACCAGAGGATAAGTCTGAGCACCAGGCTAACATTAACGTTTCCTGACAGGTGCTTGTGCACACGTTGAACTCCCACCAGATGTCCTTGCGGCGGAGGTGGTTCCAGACATCTCGCTGATCACGGGGGAGATGCGTCCCATCCACCTCTGTGACCCACCAATCCCCCAGCTGCCCTCCAGCACTGTCCTGGCCTGCAAGGACCAGACACAGGCCCTCGCAGAGATCAGCCCTGCTGGTTTGTGATGCAGTTTTGTGGTGGGGCTGAGTCCTGGTGCAGGAGCTGTGCCACCTCCCTGCTCCCAGTAACTATTCCTTCTCTCTCTCTCTCTCTCTTCCCAGCCTCCTTCCTGGAGTCCCGCAGCTGGCGGGGCCTGGAGCAGCAGCTGGGGCAGACACCCGTCACCAAGGCTGTGCAGGGACGACGAGGGATTGCCATTGCCTACGAGGATGAGGGGTGTGAGCAACCCTGCTTCAGCAGCATTGGCACCCAGCCAGGAGCAGGGCTATGAGGGGGCCCAGGCACTGCCTGCCACCAGTTGTCAGACCTGTGAGAAGCTCACAAGAGTCTGACCTGCCACCACCTGGACCCACACTGGATGTGGCCTTGGAGTCACAGAGCTGCAGTGGGAGAGCAGGAGTTACATGTGTGTTTGGGGATGCCCACAGCACCCAGGGCTCAATGCCAGGACAGCAGCTGGGCCTGGAGGGGCTCTTGGCCCAGCTCTGGCCTCCGAGGGCTTCCCAGTCCAGGGCAGCTTTGGCCGTACCTGGAAAGGTCACAGCTTCTCTTGAGACAACACCAGGACTCAAGGCTTGTGTGGGCTACTGCTGCTAACTAAAGCTGAACTGAAAAGGACTTGCAAGTGAACTGTCTTCTAGAATAGATCATGGGCTGAGGAGCACAGACAGGGTGATACCTGGTGTCCCAGAATGAAAACAGATCATGGTGCCCACTCAGGGAGCACAGCCCATGAGAACAGAAAACCGGAACCGGGGCCCCAGAAATGAAAGCCCATCTGCAGGCTGGGCAGGGGAGCTAAGGCAGAGAGGAGAGGGCTCTGAGCGAGAGCAGCCTCTCACCTCCCCCATGCTGCAGAGAGGACCCTGTGTTTGGCACCAGTGGAGTCAGCGTCCTCTCATGTGGGGCAGGACCATTCTGGTCCATGAGCTACTCCATGCTGGGCAGGAGAGCATGGTGAGCAGGGGAGAGGTACTGGTTTTCACCATCCCTCCTGCAGCCATGGGGCAAGGATGCTTTGAGGAAACCCAGCCTTGATTTAACACCCTTCCTTGGGCTCTTTGCCAGAGCCAAGGGGCAGGCAAAGTCCAGGCACTGCAGTAATGACAGCCACAACATAGAAATATTCTTAATATAATTAGGTGCAGGGCCTCCCCCCCTCCCAACCACACACGTCCAAATGAGCAGAGGGCGAGCCCCCCCGCCCCTGCCCAGCCAGCCACTGCTACGGGCATGGGGGCAGCCTCCCTGCCCCGGGGCACAGGCACCCACGGGGAGGTGCCAGGGAAGGGCCGGTAGCCCGGGCATGGGGCAGCCCGTGCTGGGCAGTGCTGCCCAGGCCTCCCCTTGCCCCACCACCGCCTCCTGCAGCCCGCACTCCTGTCCCCTGCGAGGGGGGAGCATGCTGGGGGAAACAAAGATGCTGACACCGAGATGCGGCCACCAAATCTAGCTGAGGAGCGTCCTGAGTGGGTTAATTCTAGGTGGAGGGTTATTCTACGAGCCGTACTGCAGCAGGGCAGGGAGGGTGGGGGGGCTTCCTTGCAGGGAAGAGCTGGTCCAGGCAAATTGTCCGCAGTCCTGGCCAGGTGCTCAGTAGTCTGCTGTGTACTCTGTGCCGTGCAGCCCTCGGCACAGCAGGGTGAATTCCTTCACCATCTCCTTCACTCGCCGCTTGTTCACACGCTCTCTGCTAAGACAGAGGGAGGTGACAAACATGAAGCAGGAGGGACATGCCAGGCCATGCAGGAGGGGGTCATTCCCACTGCAGGTGGGGCACAGCCACCACAGGGAAGGGTACACAAACCTGAGGATCTGCTGGCTGAAGGTCTCCTTCTGCTCAGGGGTGATGCGGGCTGAGGGGAAGCCGTCCTGCTGCATGGCCTCCTTGATCCAGATGCTCAAGTAGCTGAAGCAGTGCTTGTTCAAGGCAAAGAGGATTTCTGCGAAGTGATCCATGAGGCTGCGGGAAGCCTGGCCACCGACACCCTGCCACAGAGCAGACAGACCTGGCTGAGCCCTTGATGTTCCCCTGCCTGCACTCACCCATGCTGCCCGCTTCTCTGCCTGTGGCTCTGCAGGGGTGCTGCTCAGGAACAGAGCTCCAAGCTGCCCACCATCGCTCACCTCCAGCACTGCCTGCAGCAGCACTTTGCCATCCTCATGCACGACCTGGCCCACTGGAGCGATCTCTCCGCAGCGTGGCAGCAGCTCCGTCTGCAACACACAGCCCAGCCTGCTCAGTGCCAGAGCAGGCTCCACGTCACAGCATCCATGCCCAACCTGCAGTCCTGCCCTCCCAGTGGGCTGCGTGATGTCACGATACTCACAAAAAAGCCACAGGATGCTTTGACTGTTGGGGCCTCAGGGAACTTGAGTGAAAGGACACCTGTGGGCAGACATTGCTCAGGTTAGCAGCCAGAAATACCACAGGCCCTGTGGTTTGCCCAGCTCTGCAGGAGGAGCAGGCTGGCTTTCTCTGCAGAGCCACGTGGAGCCCATGCTCGTGGTACTCACCGCACTGAAACACTGCTTTGACATCCAGGTTGCTACACAGGAAGAGGTCTGGCTTCCTTTTCAGAGCCTGCAAGGCACACAGACAGGCAACATAAACCCGGCGCTGCAGAGGCAGCCAGGAAGCCTCCGAGGAACCCAGTGCCCCAGACAGCCTCTGCCTGGATGCACACTTACCTGGGCACACCATGGTAAATGGCAGGTTCACACAGTACATCAGGAAACCATCACTTTTCTGCCCAAGAAAATGTCAAACAGCCAGGCAACTGGCTGCTACACTCGGGCCACCAACCCCAGGACCTGAGGATAGATGCCACAGTGGTGTACACACAGTTGCTTTAGACACCGAGATGGGACAGAGGGCTCCTGTCCCACCAGAGCAGGCCAGGCAGCAGCAGCACTCCCAGGACAAGGGCAGCCATGTGGAGCCCAGCAGAGACCAGCCACCTCTGTGCTTTGCTCCTCTCCTCTTGAAGACGCTGGCATCCCTGGGGTCACAGCAACTGGTTCCAGCAGTAACCCCAGACTGAACCAGCAGCTCAACCTGCTTGGGCTCTAGGGCACAGCTGACAATGAGATACCAACATTGCCTGACAGTTCCCGAGCAGCAAGTCTGAAACCAGAAAGGCTTTGGGGTTTTTCTACCGCACAGTGATCCCACCAATAGCAGGGCAGGCAGCCCTCAGACTGAGCTGTGTGCAGGGTCAGTGCTGCAGAGCCTGCTCCTGGGGATGAAAGCAGGGGCAGTTTGCAACCAGCAGCTCCCAGGATGCTTGGCCATCTGCCCCCAGCCATGGTCTCTACTTGGAGCAAAACAGTTCCCACCTCTTCTTCTCCAGGGAAAGCCCATGGCCATCTGCCCAGTACAGAGAACATATGCTGGAGACCAAGAAGCTGAGAAGCAGGTTTCAGGGTTACCCCATCACCTTTCTGACCCTTTGTATGACACACTGCAAGAGAGGACTCAAGTTTGGGCACCAAAGGCATTGCTGTACCAGGCAGAGCTGGCACAGTTGCAGGGACCTGCTTCCCTGCTAGACACAAGCACAGACCTTCACAGGGGAGATCAGGGGTCACATTATATCTGTGCGTGTATATACACTCTGTACACCATCCCTCCTGAGGTGCTAGCACTCACCTCAGGGCTAGCTAGTGGCTGCGCAATGGTTTAGAAACACATCCACTCATCATGGCTGCTGCCTGCTTGTCTGGCCCCATACCAGACAATTAGAAGAGACATTGTAGTTTTAACCTTCGCAGATTATGCCCACTGGGGCCCTGGTGTGGGCTTCAGAGCCCTGACCACGAGTGTCTTCCCCAGCAGTGTGCTGCTTGAGGGCAGCTGGCTCCCGTGACACCACCCAGCTGTAGGTTCCTCTACCCTGCCTGTCCCAGGGGCTGGTTTTAACCCAAGTCCTGCGCACTACAAGACTGTTCTGCTTCTCCTAGCCAAACCAGTCCCCTCTGCAGCAGGCAGAGCCTCCCAAGCTCTCCTGCACACTTGCTGCAGCATCTGCTCCTCGCTCCGTCCATGCCATGGGGAAAAGCGTGTCAATATTGGGAGGCCTCCTTCCCGTAGGACACCTCCATCAAGGGACATCACAGTACAAGCTCAAACTGGGCACACGTGCACATCTAGTATAGACAGATAGGCTTTTTACTGCCATGAGATGGGGCTCTGTGGAGCTTTTCCCACTAGCAAGCAGCACCAGGTAGGTCCCGCTGCTCTTTCCCAGCAACAGGAATCCTGCTCCAGCTCAGGGGCCTCTTAATACCAGCCTGTCCTCCCCCTCTCCTGCCAGAGCCGTGCTGATCACACAATCTGGGATGGGGACAGGTCTTTAAATGCTTTCTAATATTCCTCCATATCCTCTGCTGCAGCAGCCACTGCAGAGGTTGGCATTGGCTCTGTGGCAAGGCTGCCCTGTAGACTTCTACGGAAAGGACATTGGATTCTTCTCTACAGCAGCTAGGAGACCCCCAGACAGGTCTTCAGAGCAGGCTCTTCTTCTGTGCCTGGCTCTTCAGAGGCAGGCAGGCAGGCATGGAAAAGACACCGAACCCCACTCCTCCAGCAGACAAGGAACAGTTAGGGGCTTCACTGCCAGTTCCTTTAGCTCTCCAGAGCATACAGATCAAGCCCTTGTGTCTGGTACCACCACCTCTTCCCAGTCCACATACCTGGCAGAGCAGAGCCTCCAGCTTTGTAAAGGGCATGTGATCATGGCCAGGCACCAGGGCCAGGGACCCAAGAAGAGGGGATGCTGAGCTCACATCCTCCATAGGGCTCTATGACTCTGGCTGGGGCAAGCATGGTGGAGAGCTCAAGGACTGCTGCATGCAGCCTGGACTAGCTCAAGAGGGAAGGAGGTGGGGGATGGTGGTGGCTGGGCCATCACAGAAGGTCAGTCCTGCATCTTCTGCCTGGCAAGGCCCCATTTACCCAGTCTGCTCCTGGGATCCCGAGCAGGAGAGGTCACCACAGCACTCCCAAGGTCCATGCTGGCATGGAGCTGTGCCAGGGTGTTTGGATGTACCTGTAGCTGCTGGTGGGGAGGCAGGCTGGAGAGCCCCAAGATCCTACCTGCAACGGGGAGCACACACAGGAGTGACACCTGCCGGCCAGAGAGCAGGTGAGAACTCCCAACACCTGAATCTCCTGCCTGGGTTTGGAGACGCAGAGCTGGGTGCCGAGCCCCAGCTGCCATGGCTGTGCGGTCCTGGGCACTCAGGCTGTACGGGTGGCACTGAGCCCTGGAGTCCTCCAGGCAGGATGCTCACCTCAGGCACAGCAGCAGCAATGCTCTGCACCATTCCCAGCACACAGCAGAGGCAGGAGGGGAGCAGCTGAGGACAGATCTTGATGCAAAGGCTGCCGGTACCGCTCCCTGCAGCCTTACGGCAGACTGGTTATTTTATACTTAGCTTTGAGTAGTAACAATAACTCCAGGGTCTCCAGCACCTGTAAGACATTTGGTTTAAGCCAGCATGCTCTTGTGATCAGCCAGCCATCGTCAGGAGGGGATTGCCAATTAACACAGTGGCAAAACAATCAGCGGCATGAACTGGGCAGTCCCACAGGCTGCAACCAAGCCCAAATAAAGATACTGTAAAGCCAACTGAAATCCTGTCACACAGAGAGATGGCTCCCTGTGAGCTGGTGGCAGAGAGCTGATGTACAGGTATCAGGAGGTAGGAGAGTACTTGCTGGCAAAAGGAGAGGAAAAGCCTGCAAGGGGAAACCAGAAAAATTTGAAACAGGGAAGATGATATTTCCAACAAGGTGATCAACCACAGGGAAGGTCAGGGAAGTGGGAAAGTCTCCACTTTGACACGCTCTTGGGTCCAAACTCACTGCTGCTCTGGAAGATGCATCGCTTCGCCAAGGGCTCTGCAGGTGGAGCAGGCTGGGATGAAAACAGCCACCACCACATGCAAATCAGATCTGAAGAGATCTGCAGTTCTCTCTGACTTTAATCCTTGGATCTACAAATTCTCAACAGCATCAGTGCAGAGCACAGTCCTCTGGAAGAGGACAGGCTGGACCCACCTCTGCCATCAGACAGCTCTTGAAGTCCTGAGAGCAAGAAGCCAAGCAGGGATGGCAAGGCTACTTCTTGACAGGCTTCAAAGCACCCTGCCAGATCATCAGTCTGGGAAGAGGGGCAGGCCAAGGAAGAGGAGGAAACCTTGAAACAACTCCAGAGCACAAGGATAGAGGACGGGAATGGGATCCTTTGGTCTCTGTGGGGTTGCTGGTATAAAAAGCCCAGGAAAACATCAGGTCTTGACTGGCTGTGGTAGGCTGGCATCTGGGCACCTTGCAGTGATCCATGATGGAGCAGCAGTGGAGGTAGGAGCCTCTGAGCTCCTCCTGTAACAGGACTTTCAAAGGACATGTGCTGTCCAGAGACTGGCATGCCAGGGACCAGGCTGGCTGCCAGCACACTGCCCCAGCTCTGCCTGCAGATCCTGCCCGTGAGGGCTGCAGGTAACAGCTTCCCAGCAGCTGGGATGGGTGGTGTCTGACAGCACATGGCACAGAAGTGCAGCACAGTTGCACTTTTCTCTCCAAGAGAACACAGATTTGCCATGTCCAGACACAGAGAAGGACCCCACACCAGAGAGAAACTCAGCACGTTCCAAAGAAACAACAAATAGCCTTGGAGGAGTCTCTCAGGATGACCTAGTCCCCTGCCCTCCTGGCAGGATCACATCTACCTGCCCTCCTGCAACAGGTTCATTGAGTCCTTTCAAGCCCTCCAAGCAACAGCAGCTCCCCAAGTGACCTTCCAGTGTTTCCCCAGGCTGTTAGAAAAACCTCCTACTACCTAACCTGGATCCTTTTCCATGATTCCCTCCCATGACTGTTTGTCCCACTCTAGAACAACAAAAGGGGCTTTACCTTACACATTACCTTTTACACAGCCCAAGACTCAGGCAGCTCCGCAGGCTCCCATGAGCCTTTTCTCCACACCACATATATAAAGTGGTCATCTTCCCAGGTGCTTTCTCTGTGCTCTCTGCTCTGTATCTATGAAATGTTGTACCCCAAACCGGGCACAGTGCTCAAGCAGAGGTCCTGCCAGCACTGAGCAGCCAGGGAGCACATCTCCATCAACTTCACACACAGACCCCATTCACCAATCCTCCCATCACATTCAAAATCCTTGTTAAAAAGTCACAGCTTCTACAACCAGCACTGGCAAAAGCTGTGAATGCTTTCTAATAGCCTTGGTTACATTACATCTTTCAAGAAGAAAAAGCAGGGAAAAACATTGTGATACAGCTTGCGAGATGCGATGGTTCTCAGCAGGATCTGAGTGTCAAGGTGAGACCCATGAAGAGCAGACCCTGCCCAGGGCAGTGAGGCCCAGAGCCCTCACTGGCTCCATCCTGCAAGACCCATGCAAGGGCTGAGCTGCCATCAGATTAGCACCTTGGACATGCCACGCACCCTTCCCTGGCTGCTGGCAAGGGCAGGACAGCCACAGCTCTGGCAGCTGCCTGGGCGGGTGTCCCTGCAGAGCCACCAGGCTAGCACGTGTAGTCAGAGGTCTCAGCGTTACAAAAACTAAGCCGAAAGCGACTTTGCCGGCCCCTCCTTGCCACTGACCCATCCCCTGGGTATGTGCCAGGGGATGTATCTCCAACGGGGCACTGAGTGCATCGAGGACATCAGGGCCGTGGCGGGCTGAGGAGCGTGCCAGGCTTGCACTAGCAGATGTATATCCACACAGAGCACAGCGCTGGCTCTGCCTGCCCACCGCCAGCAGGGACACGAGTACCAGCCCTGCAAGCCAGGCCGCAGCCCCTGCCACACCAACACGAACCGTCCCAGTGTACGGCCAAGCTGGCGGCACGGGAGCGCTCCCAGGCTGCAGGAGTGCCACCACCTCGGGGGGCTGACGAGGCAGGAGGTAGCATGGCACCATGGCAGGTCCAGACACCGTCACAAGCACACTGCTCAGAGCCAAACCCCAGCAGCTGCCTGCTACTGCAGAGGATCCATTGCAGGGCAAATAAACTGGTCGGAAAACATCCACTTAGTGCTCTAATTTGTCTGTCACCCGAGGGTGATGGCAGCAGCAGCCCCAAGCACCCTGCGCCAGCTTCAGCGAGGGGTTGGCAGCTGGAGGCTGCCCTGCAGAGGAGGGCACTGCCCTGGGGATGGTGCGAACCCAGAACTAAAGGAGAATGTTTTGTTTTCAACTTCCACGGAAACAGATGGAGAAACTCGATATTCAACTAAAAGGAAAAAAACGTTGTCAACAGAAAGCTAAAAATAGGTTTAAATTGAATTAAAAAGAGAAAGAGAGAGAACAGAAAGTGAATGAATAAGAAACTAAAACACACCTGTGCCAGGAGTTGCATAAATGAATCAACAATATCAGGATGATCCCTGGGCCCTAAAATATAATAAAGATGTAACTTAAGAGAAAAATCATACAAACAGCAACTCAACATCATATAGTTATGTGATACAGAAAGAATTTACAAGTGAAAACAGGAGTGTAAGGGAGGAGGGGTGTGTGGGGAAGGGGATGGGCAACATGAGCAGCTTGAAGCAAGTTAAAGAAACAAAACATACAAAAAATCATGAAACTTGGAGAACCCAAGAACAGAAAGAAACTGCAAAGGAAAGGGTCTGAAGCCCCAGGGTCTCCAACTAGCACCTGGATGCTGCAGAGCCAAGGAGGAGATCTTCATGTCCTTGGGGAGGAAGAGGAGGAGGAGCAGGGGCTAGCTGGGCACCATCTCCACAAGGAGAATTAGAGCTTTTGCACTGTGGGGACTGAGCGGGTGTCTTCAGAGCACCATTTATCCTGGAAGATAACTGCAAGGGAACGACAACACCTCAGCAAATGTTTGACAGGCCTGGCTGGGCTTAGGTGTGCACATGCTTGTCACCAGCACTAGCTGCTCAGGAGCCCCTGGCACAGTCATCCTCCCGCCCCATTCCCAGATGCTCTCCCAGACCCCGAGTCCAGCACCCTCCTCCAGGAGGTCTCCTCCAGCATCCTCCTGGGAGAGAGCAGCTCAGTGCCCAGAGATTTCCATGCCAGCACCACTCACTCTACGCTGGCATCTGACTGTGCACAGACACGTTTGGCCCCTGTGGGGTCAGGCATTGCCCCCTCTCCTGCTGCTCGTGGGCTCAGCAGGAGCTCATCCTGCTCAGGGCCAGCTGCCCACCGAAGGGGACCCACAGGGTGGGTGGGAGCACACAGTCCTGGGCACACAGCGAGCTGGACATCCGCTTGCGGAAGCAAAGCTCACGTCCAAGTTGGCACAGCTCAGGCTCTGTCCCCTCCGCTTTCTTCCTGCAGACATGCCTGCTGCTGCCTGGAGGCATTATCGCCTCCCTGGGCACTGAGCCAAAAGGGGTCTCAGTGCAGACGTATCCACACACCACCGGCAGAAGTGGGGACCTGATCTCTGGGTAAGCCCAGCTTGCTTGCCACTGACCCCAGTGACAGCTCAGCACAGTGTGACTTGCTTGGACCACGGCATGATGCTGAAGCAGGGGTCCACACAGCTCCCCCACCTCTCTAGAGAGCTCTGAGCCTTGTAGTGGGGGATGGCATGACCCTACCCAGCACCCAGCTCTGAGCAAAGGACAAGACCCCTTGGGGACCACATACAGAGGTGCTGGAGGACCAGAACCAGCAGCTCCAACATACGTGTGTCCCAGTTACAGGGCAAGTCACCAAGAGTCTGAGGGCAGCCATGGTGCAGAGGGGCCTGTCCTAACCCCATTTGCTTTTGTAGGGTGGGCAGCAAGGCGAAGAGGGGCCCCTGCCCTGCGGGAGAATGCCAGCATTCTCAGCATCACAGCAGTGACTCAGTGGCCAGCAGTGACTCTGAAAAGGTCATTCCTCAGATGTTCACACACATATCCTCCTGCTCATGTGAGAGCTTGATTCCTGGCCACTACAAGCAGTGCTGGCTCCCAGAGGAGCCCTGGGATCTCCCGGGGAGCACAGCCTCCCTGCCAAGCAGGACTGGAGCTCCAGCTCGACCCTTGCAGCACGCGACACCAGCCCTGCCGCAGATGCGGGGCTCTCATGGCAGTACAGAGTCTCATACAGGGGTTTCCTGCTTCTGCTGCCCTGCAGGGAAGGTACCCACCTTCCAAGGGTTGGGATGAATCCAAGAAACAGAGATGGCCCCATTAGCTTAGCTAGGAGTGAAAACAGCCATTCCCAGTAAGACGGCTCCAGACTCTATGCATGCAACAGCCTGACAACAGCCCCAGCACAAAGAAGAGTTAATCTCACGTACCTTGCTGGAAGAGGGTCAGTGTGACTGAGGTAACAAGCAAGAAGAGGGCCTTGATAGGAGGGAAGTGGGCAGGCTCATGGGCAAAGATGTGAACCAGCTGCAAGAGACAGAGAAGGACTGAAGCTGCTGACTCTGTGTGCCCCGGGGAGCAGCAGCCCCAGTCCTAAGCACAGCTCGGTACCTGCCGGGTGAGGTCAATGGCAGAGGCCTGGGGGATGGTGCTGTACATCTGCCCCAGCATCTCACACAGCTGAGGCACCATGGGGGCAAAATCATCCAGGAGGGTCTTCACAGACTTCTCAAAGATGGCACAGACAGACTGTGGGAGAAGAGCGACTGTGTGAGCAACAGGCATCAAAAGATCCCTCCCGGGGAGGGCAGGGCTTGATGGATGGGTTCCAGGGAAGGGAAGAGGTGGCAACAGGAATGGGGACCAGGCAGGCAGAGGGCTCAGACCTGCTCTAGTGCAGGTGCCCTGCCCTGCAGCACTGGATGCTCCCATAGACCAGGAAACACCCTTCCCACTGCAGCAGGGAGTCTCCCTGAGGGCCAGGGGGAAGTGACTGGTGGGATGCTGCACGTTGGCATTACTGGACTGAGCAAACTGGAGAAACACCAGATGACGCAGGTCCAGGTCAGAGCAGAGCTATCCTCTTAAGGAATGCAGGTTTGGTAGACACCCATCTCCTTGCTTATGGCAGGGCCTCTGTAACTGGAGAGGCGCAGAGCCGATGGGGGCACAAGACAGACAGGAACAGCTGGACGCTGCTGGTGGCAGCAGCAGCACTGGTCCAGACAACCCAGCAAGACATCCCTCTTACAGGACATCACCCAGAGTCTGTCCTTTGCTGTCCTCAGTTCAGGTCAGCAAGGACAGGCAGGGCCGCAGGCAGTAGACAGGATGAGCCTGGTTACCTCCACCACCTGGGCATCATTCAGCCACTTGCTGAGAACCTTCTGTATGAGCTGGAAGACTTGCTGCAGAACCACCACCACCTGTAAGGAATGAGAGGCACTGAAGAGAATTGGCCCCCCATGGCACCAGAGAGGGGAGATTCAAGACTAAGCATGGCCTGGACTCAAATCTTCAGGCACCACTGCCCCCTCCACTCTCCAAAGCTGGGCAGCTTTCTTCCCAACTGTGGCAGCCTGGCACAGGTAACAGCTGGCAGGCAGCTCCCAGGCTGTCCTGAGAGCAGCACCCAGCCAGAGGGATCCTGCAGGTCACCTCTACCCACCTCAGGAGCAGCAAGGTGAGCTGAAGGAGTCGTTTTAGCTAGAATATGCCAGCAGTACCCTCTGTACACACTGCACTCCCCATAAACCTTCTCTGCTGGCACCAGCAGTGAATAGCCAGGCTTTGACCAGGCTGTGGCAAAGAGCATTGAGCTACTGCTCTACTCACTGGGTTGGGTCCTTGCTGCACTGGCATTTTCTTGACCTCAGTGCTTTCATGGTCATCATCATGGTGGCTGATGTCTAGGGTGGTGAAGAGGTTGGAGAGCAGGCCCAGGATGTGGATGATGGCCAGCTTGTTGGAGGGATTGGGCTGCCAGGGAAAATAAAGCCAAAGCATGACACAGACTGCACTGCTCAATCACAGTCGTGCCTTTGGGATCCTGAGAAACCAGGATTGCAGAGGCAAAGGGCCAGAAAGGGGCTCCCTGCACTGTGCTCTCTCTTGAGCCCACATTCAAGAGCATGGCTTCAACACAGCAGCCCCACGGCTATAGCCATCAGGAGAAGCCACTTCTGGATGGAGATAGCACATGAGCACTCACCGTTTCGTCAGCCAGCTTTTCCAGTTGCTGGATGTAGGGGGTAATCAGGGAGTGCAAGTTCTTCAAGATCTCCTCCACTTGCAGTGCAGAGAGCAGGAAACCAAGAGCCTGCATCAGCCACATGCACTGGCTTGTCTGGGACAGAGAGGAGACACAACACAGCAGGTTACTGGCCAGCCTGCAGCCCCACCACACATGCTACCTAAGACAGCTTCCAGGGGCCCAGCCAGCAAAGCCAGGACCCTGGTGTGCTGCAGCTCCTGAGCTGTTCTATCTAGGTCACTCTAGGTACATCCCACTGCTGGACAGGGGAGCAGCTCCCTACCAGCACAGCAGAACCCAGGAAACAGGCACTCTGCCACCAGTGCACCTGGTCTCTTCCCAGCAACCCGCCAAAGAGAGACCAGTTGGTGACCAGAGATCTCTATGCTGGCCCCACTCATCCTACCTCAGCACATCATCCTTTGCACAGCCCGTCTCAGCCCCTGTGGGGTCGAGTCCCACCCCGTTCTGGTTGCAGACACAGTCTAGGTTCTGTCCCCACACTTATCTTCCTTTTTTCTCCTCTTGAAGACATGCCTCCTGTCTCGGCATCCTTGGGCCTGGAGGAATGGGGAAGGGCTCAAGTTAAGCCTCCCTGGGGGCTTCCCTCTCTGTAAGGACATAGCCCCTAGTGTGACCCCAGCAGTGGAAACCTAGTGGAGCAGTGACAGGCAGCCAGGTACTCCTGGCCCTGCACATGATGTCTGCGGTGCTGAGCTCTCCTCCAGCTCTCCTCATCCCAGCTGGTGATGGCACCCCTCATGTCTTCAACTAAATGCAACTAAGCGGTATGGGGGGGGCAGGGTGAGCAAAACTAGCTAGAGGTGTGAGCCAGCCCCTCTTACCTTGTGAATCTGCTTCATCAACACCTCCTGCAGAAGGAAAAGGGAGAAAGAAAGAGGAGGGTGAGTGCTGCAGAAAGCTTACTCCCTTCCAGGAGGCAGAACAGACACAGGAGGTCAAGACAAGCAACACCAATGTGGGCATGGACAAGCGACATGCACTCCCCACAACCCGCCACAGGCAGGGAGCAAAATCCTTGTGCTCTGGTAAGCTCTTCCCTGGGCCAGCCCTTTAGGTGCTCAGCAAGGGGAGCCCCTGGCTTGGCTCTGCAACAGGACAGGTCGAGGAGCCAACCTCAACCAGGGCTTCCTTATTCCAGTGACAGTGTCCCCCAGGCTCTAAAAGCAGAGATTCATGCCCTCCACTGCCCTCTCTCTGCTCCCATGCACACCCTGGCAGCTTGCCCAAGCCCAGCCCTCCTCCTAGTGCCTTGGGACTCTGAGCCCCATCTGCCTCAAATCTTGAGAGCCAGGAAGGACCACAGGAGAAGCTGCCCTGGCACTGCAGAGACCAGCTCAGTCTTTACAGAGAGGCTTGAACACCAGGATGCCACCAAAGATGCTCAGCAGTGGCACCAGCTGCCTGGCAGGTGCAGAGCTGGCAGGATGCTGCCTCCAGCAAGGCAAACAAAACCTCAAGGGAAAGGATAGATGCCCAAGGGCAATCCTGGTAGACCCCTTGACAGTTGTGTCTGCCACTGCCTGCCATCTCTGCACTCACAGCAGGACACAGGGCCTGCCACCTGGACGTCCTGGCCTAGTAACAGGACAGACAACAAGTCCCTAATGCCAAGCAAGAAGCCCTGAGTTGCTGTTTTGTGCCCCCCGATCATTGCTGAGGAAAGAGTGTGCACAGAGCACATCCCAGGTCACCACCACACATCCATCTGCATCCAGCTCCTACCTGAGACACGGCAACAATGTTGGCAGCATAGGGTGGCAGGTCATACTTGCACTCCCGGCAGATCTTCTTCAGGGTGGAGACGCTGGAGATGGAGAGCTCAGGGTTGCCCAAGGCTTGGAGCACCAGTGGCAACACGTTGTTAATCATGACAGGGTGATCAGCCAGCCACTCCGACAGGGCCCCTGCACACACACACGGGATTAGACTGCAGGACCGTGCCACGGGCTCGTGCTCCCCGCGTCACGGGATGCTCAGCGCTGCTTTTCACTGCTGTTATTGCTGGGCAGGAGTGATCTCAGATGGGGTCCCCCTCCCCAGCCCAGCCTGCGCGCGAGCAAAGGCCTCACCGATGGTGAACATGACGGTGTCAGCAAGCTGCACATTGCTGATGCTGATCCGGGGAATGAGGCCGATCAGCCCTGGCACCACATCGGAGTAGTTCACGTCAATGGTCTCAGCAATGGACTGGAAGCCGTAGAGCAAGGCCTCCGTGTGCTGCCACAGTGGGAGAGGCACTGTCAGAGCTACACACAGACCCCTGATGTCCACCCCAGCCCCAGCTCCAGGCACTAGCTCAGACCTTGCCACCAGTGGCCATGGAGGCTGATCCATGGGCAGCGCTAAGCACAGGGAGGCAGAAGACCTGTTCCTCTCTCCAGCAGACCCCAGAGATCCTGCATGTGTGCTGGCAAGGCAGTCATGTTTCCTGGCCCTATCACGTCACTTCGCTCCCAGAAGCCCGTGGTGAGGATAAGCCCCCAAGGGGCTGATATCCATCATCCTGACACCCAGGTCTCCTCACTCACCTGCCATGTGGACGGCTGCTCTGTGTTGGTCAGGAGACGACCCAGTTTGTCATAGAGGCTGCTCAGGAGCTCAGCACCCAACATCTCATACACATACATCAGTGTGTCAGAGATGTCCACCCTGCAGAGAACACAGAGGGTCTCCAAACGCTGTCCCCATCCCCTGCAGTGCTTCACGTGCGGACACGTTACTTGCCCTCCTGCTGCCCTGCACAAGCACACTGCCCCAGCCCAATGCAGAGTACTCCCAGGGCTTCCTAGGCAGGGCAACTGGTGCCATGCCAAAACACCAGCTCATTTCCACATCACCACCACAGCTAAAGTAGCTTTTGGTGGAAAGAATATCCTCTGTGTCCCTCCTTGGGTCTCCCCACAGCACTCAGCTGTCAGGGTGGCAGGATGCTGCCCGCATCCTTGCCTTGACAAGCAAACCCAAACTTCCCAGCTGTACCTGTATATCCGAAACTGCTCCTTCTCATCTGAAGACCAGAAGCCATACTCCTCATCAGAGGGGAACTGGGCTTTGTGCAGCAGCACGTCCACCAGCTGGAAGTAGACAGGCCTATAGACCTGCTGGTACACTGCCTGCTTGTCTGGCTCGAAGGAGAGGATGTCGTCCTGGCAGTAGGAAGAGGAATACATCAGGTGTTGTAGGGGAAAGAAAACGGAGCTAGAACACCTGCTGCACAGAGGACTTGGGGATATCTCTTAGGGCTGGTGGGACCTGTCACACTTGGAGGTTGCTCCCCAAGGTCCACCAGATGCCAAGCCATCAGCTTGGCTGAGGCAGCATTATCTGGAGGCAAGATGCCAGAAGCTCCAGCAGCCAGTGGATCCTTGAGCATTTGAGGACAGCATGATTACTGTGGGGTGGCACTGCCCTGCCGTGTCCTAGCCTCAGGAGCACACCTGCAACACAAGGACACGTGCCTTGGACCCCCATGAGGCAGGCTGGGATGGGTGCCTGGGAAGCACAGCACTCTTCTGCCCGCATCTGTATCCTCAGACCCACCCAGAGAAGCAGAGAGAGGAGGTGGGAGCCTTGTCCCAGCTCCATGCAGCAGAGGAGCTGCCAGCATGGTGCCGACATCACCTCCCTCCCTGCCCACACTTGGCCACACCACATTGGATTGCAGAGGAATGGAGATGCGTGGATGAACAGGGGCTAAAAATAGAGTTTGACGTGGCAGGGCTGCTCTGCTGGCGCAGGGAACACTGGCCCTGGGAGAAGGACCCCACACTGGGCAGCCACTAGCAGCCCCCAGCCCACTCTCTTCTCCTCAGAGACCATGACCACAGCCCAGCAGCAGGGTCTAGCCCGCAGTAAGCTGGCACACGCTCTTCTCCCTGCCTGCAGCTGCTGCAGCCAGGCAGCAAGGAGCTAAACAACCAGGTCTGCTGCTGGAAAAGAAGAAAATTAGCATCAAGTTTTAATTAGTTATGTTAACGAGGCCCTGGCTTAGGCTCCAGGAAGACTGGTGGTGGAAAAAGCAAGTCATAGGTCCAGCATTTCCGAAGTATGTGCCCTGTGGTGGCTGCAAGTGCAGGGTGAGGAGCAGGGGCACTGGAAATCCCTGGGGACCAAATGCAGCCCAGTCCCTGTGCACTGGTGCTTCCAGCTCTGCCTGGAGCACAGGATCCAGGCAGATTGCCCCACAATGACCACTGACCTGCAATGTGTACCAGAAGGTGAGCGTCAAGGAGCTGGTGGTTTCGTTGACAGGATAGTGCCCGGGGATGCCAGTGCAGAACATGATCATGTTGACCAGGGCCAGGAAGCTCTGCCAGTGCTCCACCTGGTCCAGGAGAGCTCTGGGGAGCAGACAGCACAGTGAGGGTGGCACCATTGCCCGGCTCCTCTACCCTGACACACATCACTGGGGCCAGGACAGGCCCTGGACAAAGCAGCACCTGAGTGCTCTAAGCTCACTCCATCTCCTGGGAACGGTCCCCAGCACTCACCGGGAATGGTTCTCCCCCAAGGCCACAGCGATGCGGCAGATCCCGTGTGATGTCTCCATGTCCCCGCTCTGGACCGCCTGGCGCAACTGCTCTTGGAGCCCCAGCACGGGGGGGATGAGCTTCAGGAGGGTGTTCACGTACCTGCAAGCACAGTCTGAATCAGTGCCAGGCCTCACCTCACTGGCACCGGCTGCCACGGCATTCAACTGTCCTGATGATCTCCCAGGGCTCCTGCACAGCTTTCCTCTACTGAAAGGCTGCTTTGTGCAGTGGGATGCACCCAGGAGCCTTTACTGCTTACATGGACTCTCCTGCCAGCCTGTAGCATTGAGACAAAGGCTGAAGCCCCGAGCACTCCAGCAGCAGAGCCTCTGCAAGCGAAGGGAAGGGCCGAGCCAGCGGCCATCAGCTCTGTGCAAATCCCCACTGCACCACGGCATGGGCAAGTGCCTCTGCCCACCCAACCCTGCCAGCAGTGCAGCCAGCATCCCCAGCCAGCACTACCTTGTCACTGCCACTGCCAGCCCCGAGCGAGCTGTGCCTGTGCGCAGCAGCCCTGGCAGGGCTGGGGAGCAGAAGAAGGGTGGTGAGGGGAGACCTGCGGGCTCTCTTCTCCATGCTTGCTGTCTGCGCTTCTCAGCTCTGCATGGAGGCAGCCAGAGCTGGCGGTGGGAAGCCACACAACTCCACAGCACTGGCCTATCTAGGTTGCGCTCTCTGGCTGGGATGCAGCGGGCGGCCACCCTCGGGGACTGCCCCCCAGGGAGGATGCTGGCCCCACGGCGCGTCCCCTGGCCCCCCACCCTCCTGGGCCCGCTGCAGCCCAGCACAGCTCTCCCACATCACATCCCATCACATCCAGCACACCAGCCTCCCCTCCCCGCTGCCTGTAAGTGATGGTAACCAAGGCAACGAGAAGGAGGCAGCCAAGGTGAAAAGCAGCCCTGGGCCCCCGGAGAGAGGCCGTGCTGGAGGCTGATGAGCAGCCTGCCATTTCCCTGCCCGCCCAGGCCCGTTACCAGGAGCTGCAGCTATTCCGCACACTCCCTGCCCCACTGCCGCCGCCGCGGGACCAAGGCTGCTCGGAGCAGGAGGCACGCACAGCTCTTGCGATGGCTGATTCAGGAGAGAACAAAGCCATCGGTGCCAGCAGTGTAGGAAGAGAGCTGTGCTGGTGGTGGCAGCTTCTAGGTCTGGGCCAGCAGAAGACAGAGGGAACAGGGTGTCTCCAGTCCCAGTGTCCCCTCTGTGTGCTGCCGGCGCTCACCTCCCCTTGCCCCTCTCCACCAGAGGAAATCACACAGCAAAGGGGACCGGTATTTTTGTGTAAACCATTTTCAAGCCTCTGATGCCTCATGAATGAGGCATGTGGCAGTGTGGGAGCAGCGTGATGATGGAGAATTTGGAAATTCACCAGCTTCTCTACCTGGGAAGGGATGCTGCAGTCAAGGTCAGCCCAATGGACCAGGGCAGTGCCCTGACAAAAAAGGCACATGGGACCGTCCACTGCTCCAGTGCATGGCAAAGCCATCCTTCCTCCACGGTACTGGGCTCACACTACCCTAGAGATGCTCTCACAACTAGGAGTTTATGACAAGGATCCTGCTTCTACTGTTTACCTTGAAATACTCACAGTGCAGATGCCTGGACCTGAGCTGGTCCTCTGGACTTCCTGCACAGCAAACAGAGAGAACCACATGGATTTGCTTCCATGCTGCAACTCATCCCATGCTAGTGAAGACTTCCAGAAAATGTTGGGTGAACCATGTCTCCTGAGCACCACCTTGCTCTGCTCACTGCCTGTGCAGATGCAAGGGCAACTCAGACACAAGGGTCCCCAGTGAGAAGGGAAACTCTTGCTCTAGGTGAGTTGTTTTAACCATCCACCCAAGAACAACGGACAAGCCAGCTTAGAGCTGACCTGCTCTCCTCCACATCCAGAAGCACCAAGGCCCAGGCCACTCCACCTAGTTGGTGCTGCTTCTCATCCCTGAGTGATCAGCTGGTGCCATGGCCCTGGCTGGGTGCAGAGCTTGCCCCAAGAGGCAGACACTATGCCTGCCATCCCTGCTGACAGCCACCGCTTCCCAGCCCTGGCACCCCAGCATCAGGCAGGACAGGACAAGACCATCCTGGCCCAGCTGAGCCCCTGGCCACACAGCTGAGGAGCCTGTCTCCAGCAGCCGAAAACCAGGAATGCCTGTGAAAGAGTATATGAACATGGCAGCCATACAGTGATGGTTCCCCAGATATTTCCCTCCAGCAGTTTGTGTTAGCCTTCCTGAGCAAGATTTGCTAACCTGCTATTTAGCAGCTGAGCCAATTTTGCTTCCATTAGTTTGTCCAGTCCCTTGTCAAAGCCCAGTGAACTGCAGCATCTGCAGCTCCCTCTATGGGACCAGCACTTCCTTCTGCTCTTCCCACAACTCTCCCCAGACTATACCACCATGTAGGGGACAAGCTGCAGAGGGGAGATAGATAGAGGCAGCTCATATGTGACAAACTTGCCCTTCCTGATCCAAAATGTAAGCCATGTCCTGATGGGAAAACCCCGACATTATTAAAAACCTGTTTCTAATTAAGCTCTTGGAAAACTCTTTAGTGAAATTCCTCTTCAGGGATTCAGCACCAGGTGCCAAGATCAGGAAGGGACGGGCTGGACACTAAGCAATCCCACCCAGACACCTGCAATCCTGCCAGTTCCACCACTGCAGCAATGCCCTGCTGCTCTCAGAGAGGTGGCTCAGTGTCCAATGCCCATGCTCTGTAACTCCTGGGTACACATCATGTGGAGGCCCCTCTCCCCACCCCGACACTACCCGTTCGGCTGCAGGACCGTGGCCAAGCGCTGCGTGCCAGCTCTCCCCCTGCAGCACACGCTGCTGAGCTCTCTGACCCGCTTAGCAGGGGGATAATCCTCTAACGAGACGGAAAATCCACCCAAGCCTCCTCTGCAAACAAGATCCAACAATATCTCTGTTCCTGCCCTTCTGCAATTCAAGAGCCTCCCACCACCCCTGAGAGTGGACATGTGCTCAGAGGTGCTGCAGTTGCCAGCTCCTGGCCAAGCCTCCCAGGTTGCGTCTCAGGAAGGCCACAGACTAACAGGAGTGGTGACCAGCAACCCCCAGGACAACCCCTCCTCTGGGTGCAAAGGGCTCTTACCTGCTTGGCTGGTAAGGAGATCGAACACTTTGCACCTACAAATCTGTGCTGTATCATCTCTAGTAACACCTCAGAGGCAGGAAAGCCACCCACTGCTGCTTGCAGGCCATGACCAGATAATCCTTGCCCATGAGGTCCGTCCCAGCTGCCCTCCTCCACCTGGACACAGGTGGCAGCTGGCTGATCCCAGGATGAGGAACTGCAGCTTGAGGGATGCCTTGCAAAGTGGTGCACCACTGGGAAGATGATTCATGGGCTACTTAACGCTCAGCAGCAGAAGCCAAATTCATGAGCCGCTGAGCCTTCTGCTGATGGTAGAAGCACGCCTGCATGATTGCCTTCACAGCAACATCAATGAAGCCAGCTGGAAGGGAGCAAGGTGGAAAGACACAGGGTCCATAACATTATGGGGAACCCATAGGAAAGTGGGGAACCCATAGGAAAGTGGGGAGACCTGAGACCAACCCTCTCAGGGAATGATACCCTACGAAGATCTGGAGAGGACCACATCAGCAGCCCAGTGCTGAGGATGCTCTGAGCCTGCGGCCAAGGGAAGTGGGGAGTCAGGCCTCTGCAGAAACAAAGGCAAGATACTGTGGAGGAAGAGAGCGGCTGAAAAGCAGCAGGGATCTCCCAGACTGTGGAGATAAGAGACAGAAAGGTCAGGAGACTCCCTGGGGGCTTGGGGAAGAGCTGGATCTGCCTCGGCTGAGCAACAAAGCTGGGGGGGGCAGGACAGCTGGCACCAGGGGAAGCAGGAGGAGGACACGAGGAACAAAAGGGAAGAGAGAGCCCCCCAGGCTGGGAAGCGGTGGCTCAGTGAGCTGCCCCACTCCTGAAGCCATCCCAGATCTCAGCACCAAGCACAGTCCTGCTCCTCCCTAGAGCCACCAACACCACACACCGCCTGGCAGGGCATCCTTGTGACAATGACACCGCTGTCCCTGTGCACTGGGAGCGGGGGCTGTGCCAGGCTCACATACTGGGCAGCCTTTCAGGCTGGCTGCCTTCCCCATCCTGGCCACTGCCCACACGCCTACGGACAGGAAGGTGCTCTGCCGTGGTCGAAGGATGGAGAGTAAGTGCCAGTGATGCTGTACGGGAGTAGCCAGCGTGGCAGAACCAAATGGGACCAGAAACTGCATGGCTGGGTCAGCATGGAAGCAGAGAAGAAACTCTGCTGTCAGCCACAGCTCTCACCAACATTCACTTTGGAAAGGAGGAAGACAGCGTCCAAACATTTCACAGCTGCAAGTCACCTTTCACCTTCTCATTTTCTGCACCAACCCTGTTACAACAGCTTCGGCTGGCCCACAGCCTTTGCCTGGTACAAGGGAAAGCTGCTTGTGGTCATCTTCTGCATGCTCGCAAATGAGGCAACCCCTCTTCGCACCCAGCAATGCATCAAAATCCTGTTGGGTCCCTTTGTGCACTAGGACTTGCAGCCTCCAGATGCAACCCCCTTTTCATTGAAGGGGACAGCCCCAGGCTGCCCTCGAGCCGGGGACCACACCGGCTGCCCCTGCCCTGAAGCCAAGGGGAGGATCAGGGCTCACAACTGCAGCAGCATCTGCATCGCTGCAGAGGGCCGGAGCCTGCGCGATACGCAGCAATGCACAGCGGCAGCAGCTCAGCCCAGCCTTCAAGGAAACCCTCCTCTTTGGGGGAAGGTTGCTAAGCAGCCAGGAGGGGATGAGGCCACAGGAACCAGACGAGATGTGCTTTCCCTTCTGCAGGCATTGGTCCAAGAGCTGACAGCTCAGAGACCTGCAGCACGGCCACAGCAGAACCTGCCCCAGCCCCAGCTCAGCTGCTCCAGGGGCAGCCACGGCCACAAAGAAAGGACAAGTCCTCAGCTGGCACAAGCTGTTGGAGTCAGAAGGAGGGAGAAGACCAATGGGTCTGGTTTTATTATAGAATCATAGAATGTTAGGGGCTGGAAGGGACCCCTGGAGAATTATCTGCATCAAATCAGCTCCTTGGCTAGACCAGCAGCACAAGGCAGAGAAGGGTCTCTGAACTCCCCTTGGCAGGAGTTGGGCAGCTGCTCCCTGCTCCTAGAATCTGACACAAGGACCCAGAAGGGAGCATCCTCATCTGCTTGAGAGGAAGAGGGTGGAGATGGGCTGCAGCTGCCCAAGACTACACAGTGCCCACAAATCAACTATGGTGCAAAGCCTTCCTTTCACACCAACCACGTGAAACCAGTGGCCTCCAGCCACTGTTAAGATCTCCCACTTCCAAATCCTGTCATCATCACTTCCATGGCTGATGGTAGCTAGAGAAAAGCCCAAGGTTCTTCCTCCTCACCCCATTCCCCTGCTGTTGCCCAGGAGCCCCACCCCTCAGCATTCGGAAGAGGCTCCCCTTACCTCTGGGCATCGGGCTGGGAAATGGCATTGACAACAGCCTCCACTGCTGTGTCAAAGAGCTCTGGGTCCTGCAGAGAAGTGAAAGCTGCATGGATCAAGTTCTCACAGTCCATGAGTGGGATCTCCAGCTGCACCCAGCTGGAGAAGCACTTCAACACCTTCTGCTTGATGAAACCCGGGGAGTCCTGCTGCTGCAGCAGCTGCTCCAGCAAAGGGAAGACAGAGCCACACTCCTGTGCCAGGACGCTGCGTACCTGGCCCTTGCGGTACTGCGGCAGGCGGCTGGTCTGAAACTCCTCGGGCAGCACCGTCAGCAGCTCCAGCAGCGCCAGGCACCGTGCTCGCCCATCCACGTTGGAGTCCTCTGCCTGGAACATGCGCACCATGTCTGCCACAGCACAGGGCCAAGCCTCCGGCATCATGCTGAGTGCCAGGGAGGCCAGCGCCACACACAGCCGGGTCAGCACGATCTTGGAGCCGCTGGCGAAGCGGGTGATGTGGGTGAAGAGCTGTGACTTCAGGCTCTCATACTGGTCGGCTGGGATGTCGTTCCAGTAACGGGAGATTTTAATGTGGAGAGCGCTGGCACCGAAGTACTGGATCTCAGGCACCTTGTCCATGTGGAGAAGCAGCCAGCTGAAGTGCCATGCCTGGGGGGAGACCTGTGCCTGCATCAGCCATTTCTGAGCCAAGTTCTTGTTCTCGATGTTTGGGTCATAATACAGCTGATGGAGAGCCTGGAAAAGAGAGGGAGGCATCCTAGAGCAGCTGAGGAGCACCACCATGGCCAGTCCTGCCAGGAGAAGGCTCACTGGGACAGCACCCAGTGCCCAAGCTGCCCATCAGCCGCTGCCCTGCAAAGTCATCCCCACTCCCTGTGTCAGCCTGTGTTAGCTGGCCTCCCTCCTTGGACTCCAGGCAAAGCAAGAGCAACCTGGCAGCAGGCGAGGACCTGCAAAGTGTTCTTCTCCTCCCCTCATGCTGCATTCCGGAAATTTCTTTTCCTTAGTCATCTCCCACCCTCACCTTCACTCAAGCTGAACCTGCCTGCTTCCCTGCTGATGTACCATTGCTGGGGTGGGCACAGGACCCCTCTGCTGCAGGAGGGCTGTAAGGGACATGGCACACCAGTACTCACTCTCAGAAAGGTGCTGTGGATGCACTGGCCCAAAGCTTCCCAAAGGCCCAGGAGCCCACAGACTGAAAGAGCAGCTGCAGATACCTTCATCTGTCAGGTTGTACAGAGCCCTGGAAACCCACAGTCACTAAACTCAGGGATTAATTCCTCCACGGAGTCCCTTTGAAGTATTCTCAAACCCTCCCAGTTACAGCTGAGCCAGGAGAGCTGGCACCCAACCCTGCCTCTGCCACCACCTCCCGTGACAGTCCAGGGCTGCTCACTCCATCTCTCCGTAGGGGAGACATCACGTAACTGCTCCAATAGCTTTGGGAGACTAGTTACTGCTTTGCAGAGCTCAGATCCAAGTCAACAGCCTCACACAGGCTGCAAGGTTTCATCTGCAGAGGAATAATATATAGATTTTAAGGTCAACATGAATTAGTTACTTATCCTGCAACTGATAACCAGTGATGCCCTCAGACACGGAGGGACAGAGTAACTACCCCTTGCCTGAACTCCATCTTCCAGCAGTAGGGCTTTCTGCCTGGCACAGCGCGTTTCATTTCAAATCGCTGACTGCACACGCCAGGAGCAAGGAAAAGCAATGGCATTTGTCAGGCTATCAGGCACCCGCCGCAGCCCAGCAGCAAACTGGAGGATGATTCTGGCAGGTGCAGAGGATTTTTTGTGTGCCCACCCTGGCTTCAGGTCTCAAATATCACCCCCCTCCTCCCTAAAAAGCTCTATGAAATTCTGGTGTGGCTCTTGTACCCAGCAGAGGATTTAAATCCTATTTTTAAGCATGCAGAGCTGGCAGCCCAGAGCACAGGAACAAGCTTCCCAAGCGCTCGTGCCTCCCGCTGCTTCCCAACAACAAGACCAAAGAGTGGGACAAAATGGCAGGAACCTTACAGCGACAGCATTGCCTGGGCCATCATTTGAAACACCTCTGTTCTAGACACTGTGGCAGGGGAAAATAAGGATAACCTCTTTGTAAGAAAGAAAGAGGTTATGAAGTGTGTCGTAGGAGCTGGAGCCAGCCAGCACAGGCTGCAGAGGGACAGGCGTCTGTCCCACTAAAAGATGTATCCTGACACAGAAAAGGTTAACCCTAGACAAGCAGAGAACAAGGAGAGAGAAATCTGTCCTGACAGAGTAGCCAAGGAGCCCATGAGTTAGCAGCAGCCAGCTGAAACCTTGCCCTCTTCCCAGTTATCCTGGACTTTTGCCCGAAGCATCACTCAGCTGCTGGGGCAGAGGTAAGTGCTGTCATCCCCTCCCATCAAGGCAACACTTCACTACTGAGCAGTAGCTGCAGACGTGCTAAAAGCACAACCACCCGTGGGGATAGGAGCCTGGCCCCTGCCCCTGCTCTTTTGCTAAGGACTGAGTCATCCTGTAGCAGGGCTCAAGCTAGAGGTCCCAGCTATCTCTCCTCCATCACCAGCTCAGGCTCTACTTGCTGTTGTCAGGGCTTTCTGCTTATTTTCTTTCCAAAAGAAACCTCACTTGAGATTCCCAGAGTTGGTGGCAGCCCACTCTTTCCTTTCCCTACTTGCCGAGCACCGTCACAAGGTACAAAGGCCGGCAGCAGTCCCCTCTGCCTACTTCCTAGTCCAGGACCCTCCCCATCTCCTCTCACTCCCATGCATTCTCAAATTAATGGATTTCTTCTACTTTGAATAGTCTTCCTGTTAACACTTAGAAAACTACGGGGAGAAAAAAAAACCCCTATGCACCTTATATTGCAGGGCACAACGTGTACATATGCCCAGGAGCCTAACCTCTAATCTAGTATGAGGTTTGCGAAGCATGGGCCTCACCATCTTTGGAAGATGGACCTGGCTTCCAGTGCTGGGTTCCCAACCGAAAAGCTCCCCAGCTGCTCACCTCTGATGAGGTGCAGGGCTGCTGCTTCATGGTCTCTGACCAGGGAGCTGTGCGGGGGAAGAGTGGCACTGCGCACACTCCAGAGCAAGCCCCTGGAGCGATACGCACTCAGGACGAGCCTTACACAGCTCTGTGGGTGACGGGGAACGTGGCAGGGTAACAAAGCAGAGGCTGGCATGCACAGCCTGGGAAGCAGCTGTGGGCTCATCCTCCTCCTGGCTGGGGCTGGCAGCACTGCTGGCTAGGGCCTGATCCTGCCTCCAAGCAAGCAGAACCAGGTTCTTTCATGGGATTACCCAACTAAAGGAGAGGAGCGGGCAGCCAGGCAGAGCCCAGCGTGATGCTGGGGTGCAAACATCCTGCATGCAGCCCCAGCAGCAGAGACTCCAGCGTCATCAATGCCAAAAAAAGCCTGATGCATCCTAACAACGGCAAAGAGGGAGCACTATCATAAATGCTCCCCTCGATGCTCACGCTGGGGAGATGTCACTACCACTGCAACAGAGGAACAGTGAACAACTGGGTCATGAGACCCTTCCCCAGATATGTTCAGTTTTCCAGCCATGCCACCATCTCACCCTCATGCTCTGCCCTCCACAGTGCTTGCTGTCACCAGTGAACTCATCAGAGAGGCGTCCACCACCCAGCAACACCAGCCCAGAGCCTCAGGGGAGGTTTCCAGTGGAGGCCTCCAGGGATATGTGTTGGAGCCTCTGCTGCTCAGCACCCTGGGCAGAGAGGGTGCATGGCAAGACACCTGAATCTACCAACAATACTAAGTTATTCAGAGGATGGAAACGAAGCCGATGCTGAAGAATCATATTGCAAGCTCTTGGATAACCGAATAATATTCTGGAAAAATATAGCTTCTTGCTTTCTCAACCTCCTTCTCCAAGCACCCTGCCCAGAAGGGGACCAGCCGTGGGAGCTCCTGGCCAGAGCACGGCTGTTCGTGCCTGTATGCAGGATGCCAGATAGAGAGGCAAGGCAGCATGTGCCACAGGGATGCCAACAGCATGTCCCATCTGATGCTCTGCACAACATTGGAGAGTTTTCCAGAGGGCCGCCGAGGACAGGCATCAACACTGGGGTCATCCTAGCCCAGCTCAAAGCAGCAGATTAAACCCCTGGTAGAGGACTAGGCTTTTTCCCTAGCCTACCATGCACATCAGCTGAGTACCATCCTCTGCTGAGAGCGTGGGACAGGAGGCTGCAAGGCACTGTGCCCTTCAGAAGGGAACCTGAACACCCAGCAAGCTCCTCCTCAGCAAGGAAAGGCACTGTCCTCATCCCTGAGGTACCAGTTGCTGTTGGACTTTGACATCACTGCACTGGCCAGCACTCTCAGGCCCATCAGGAAGAGCTGGAGATGACGAGGGGAACTCATTAGCGCCAGGAGGGAGAAGCAGAAGGCATGAAATTGGGCAGTGACATCTAACAGGGAGGCTTTGTGCATTCCCATCTGAACGAGTGGTTGACACCAGACCTGCCTCCTCCACAATTAGACCTGTAACGTGAGAGCTGGTAAACAGCCTGGCTGTCAGCTATGCCCTTTGGCCAGGGAAGGAGCTTTCTTCAACATCAGCTCTGCTTGGCTGAAAACAATTCAAGCTTGTTATAATGGTTCTTCTCTGCTCTAAAAAGCTGCAGCCAAAGCCTCAGTGAGGCTCTAGTCACTGGAGCAGCATCGGCCCAAGAGAGCCAGAAGTAAGCTGCCTAGGGGCAGGGCAGCCTGCCTGAAAGGCACAGGTCAGAGGTCCCACACTGGTCACTTCAGGAGCTGGAGCGAGACCAGTCCAAGAAGAGTTACTGACAAGCAAAGGCACCTTGATCTTAGGGAAAAGGAGCTGCTACAAGCCCAGAATCTCCCAGTCCCCACCCCTCAAGGCTTCTGCAGGGAGCCCAGAGCCAGCAGCTGTCTCTCTGACTGCACTGCTTCCATACATTAACGCAGGGTCCTCAGCAGAGAGGTGTTGTGCCCGTCCCATTTGTGGGGAGACAAAAGGAGCCCCATACATGCAGCTCCAGCCCCAAAGAGCGGGAGCATGCTGCTTGCTGTTCTCGGGGGCTCTGCTTGAGCAAACGGAGGTGATAGCAGGTACAGCCCTGAGGTCTGCATCCTGGCAAGGGAACAGCAAGCTGCAAAACTTATTCCTGCTCTGCTCCTTGCCCTGTGCCCACAGCTGCAGCACGCCAAGGGCAGTGGTGGCCACGGCCCCTCAGCAGCCACCAGCCTTCTTCCAGTAGGACCTCTGGGATGTCTCCTGCTGCCGTCTCTCGCTGTCCTTTCTAGCTGAATGCGCTCGCACCGCCAGTGCTCCAGGCCTGCAACAACACAGCCATTACCGCATCACTGCCTCCCCAGCTCCACAGCAGCCATCCTCCCCCTGCGTGGCCGGGCAGCCCCAGGACGGTGGCAGCCTGCTGAAACACCGAGGATCCCGAACGGATGCCAAATGAAGCCGTGTGTGTGCTGCCAGACGTGCTGCTCCAGCTCAAGGCACCCACACTTTGCCAGTAGTCCCAAAGAATGGGGCTTTTTTCCCCCTCTCCTAATAAAAGGTGCTGCCACTTTACAGCCCCTCTTCGAGCCCGGCTTGACCACACTGAATCCTTGGCTGTTCAGAAGAGGGTGCAGCCCAGCCACAGCCTGGAACCCTCGGCATCCCTCCTCCTGCTTCACAGCCAGTAGCCCTCTGCAGAGACCAGCATGGTCCCCAGCAGGGATGGGGGCTGTAGGAGACGCGAGTGCCCTCAGTGGTGGTGGCCAGGGGCCTGCACAAGCAAAAGGTGAGGCAGGACCAGAGAGGAATCTTGGGAGCACAGAAGCCGAGTTGCAAGAGTGACCTGAACACCCCTGCCCACCATCTCACGTTCCTAGCCATCACTTCAGTGAATGAATTCACAAGCGTTTTGAGAGAGGAATCCCTGCTGGTACCCAGGCACCAATCTCACCTGTTCTCGCTCCATAAGATGCCAGGGCTGAGATGAGGCTCTGTTGATGACCCTTGTAGGGCACAGCTGAGCCCTGGCAAACACAAGGTGCTGCCCTCTCATCCTCTCATGCCACAGGAAGGAGCAAGGTGTTCAACCAAGGTTGGCTCTGGGTGGCATCTCCTTCTGCAGTAAAGATCTGCTTAAACACTAAACAAGGGGACTCCTCTCTTTCCCCAGTTTTGCAAGAATCTCTTCTCCTGAGGCCCCTAACTTACCATCTCTGGCACGGGATGGTAACCCATGTACGTGGGTTGCCTCTAAGGAAGTGGTGGCCAAGCCACTGCCAGTGGTGCACCAGACAGCAGGTGCCATTTCCCCCACCCTGGCATATCCATAGTTCTTTTGATCAGGTTTCTGAAGACAGGCAATAACCTTTTTCTGAAGAAAGCAGAAGCACTTGGGTTTCTCCTCCCCATCCTCCCGACTGGAAGGCAGCCCTGCAGCTGCCACATCCCTGAGGCTCAGCATCTCCCAGGAGCAGTGATCAAAGACACCCGTCTCCCATCACGGAAGGCTCCGGATGTCAGCTCCATGACATCCCGCCTACCCATCCTGCCGGAGAGACTCTGTGCATTCATCAGGCATCTCCAGAGAGGCACACGGCAATCTGGAAGGCCCAGAGATGCCAGACCGCTAATGTGCTAGGGAGAAGACGTCAGTGAATATTGCAAGCACCCCAGAGGATGAGAGGCGGGCCAAGGGAAGAAAGACCTGGAAGGAATCAGACAAAAAAAAAAAAAAAAAAAAAAAAAGAGGGCAAGAGCAGGCACTTGGGAAATTCATGGAAGAATGGCACTGCCTTCTTATTTCAAAAAGGAGGATACTGGCTGGAGGAGATTCAGCTGCATTGAAAACTGTTCCTCTTCTCCTGCCCAACACCGCAGCGGTAGGTGCTGCCTGGGGGAGATCAAAAATGCAAGGCAGAAGTCCTGCTTGTGCGCTGCTCCTCCAAGACAGACACAGCCTGCAATCCATCTTCACCAGAGCAGGGTTCATACTGCAGAAGGAGCATCACCTCCCCAGGATAGCATCACCCCATCACCAGGCTGTCAGTCACATTGGGGACAGCCCCTGGGCACACAAAAGCGCGCACAGGTCACAATCCAGATCCTACAGTTTAGGCACAGGGAGGCCAAGCATCCTCGCAGCCTGAAGTCCTCGGCTTGCCCAGCCATCACTTCCCTACGACCTCTCCAAGCGCAGCAGCAGAGCCCTGCTCAGCAGCAGGGGCAGGGGAAGCAGAGCCAGCCCCGAGCTGCCGGCCGGCCGCCCAGCAGGTCCACGCAGCACGGCCCGGCCAGCCTGCTCCAACTGTGCCGAAGCCAGAGCAGCATCTAGGTCAGGCTCAGAAGAAAACAAAAAGCAGTGGAGCAGCTCTTGGCTGAGACCAGGGGACGCTGACACAGTAACCATACCACAACACCTCAGCCCCAGCATAGCCCCGCTCCTTCCCTGCATCACAGGAGAGAGCTCCCTATGGAAAAACAGGGGAAAAAAATACAGGGAGTGGCTTTCAGATGGCTCCAGAAGTACAGCACCTGAACCTGACACCTTCTCAAGAACAGGGGCAGCTGCCTGCCTGTTGTCCGCAGGCTTTCAGATCTCTGGCTGGCAAAGGGCAGCCTGGGCCCAGCCTACAGCATCCGCACCCTTCTGCCTCCCTGCAACCACTGGTCACTACTGGAGGGATCTACCGGCTCTCTCTGGCACAGTATGTGCTGGATAAGCATAGCAATGATCCTCTCCAGCTACATGGGCATCCAGAACCCTGCAAAACTGCAGGGGCATTTGCCCAGCCCACCACATATTAAACATCAGTGAGGGTACAGAAGGGTCTTCCAAGGACATTAATCCTCTCCACAAAAACCATCAGCTGAGCGTCACGGACATGGTCTGACCAGACACTCCCCTGGCTACAGCTGCCACATGTGATGATTTCCACTGCAGGTGATCTGGAGAGGCTTCAACCATCCAACTTGCACTGTTCCTAACTCCAGCACTTATCACTAAGTGACTCAGAGGGGAGTCAAATCCTGACTTTAATCAGTATTCAATGTTATTAATAGAGCCGTGCACAAAAGCTGGCAGGCAGAAGGGCCCAGACCAGTAGAAAGCATCATTTATCCACCAGCATCACCTCTGACAAAGCAGCTCTACACACCTGCCTCCCACCAGCCCAGCCCCCAGCAAAGTCCATCTTTCCTTTGCTTTGTACCACAAACATCCCACAGACTTCAAGCTGCTGAACTTCTGAGGTTTTTTCTGATCCACTTCACATTTCTTCCCCTGGGCAGGGACTGTGCTGCTGCCCCTAGCCAGCAGCTCAGAGCCCCACTGTGGTCCACAGCCGCACCTTCAGAGGACACCACTGAGGTGGCAAAGCCTGCAGAGACCAGGAGAAGATGGGCAGGCTGGGGGAGGAGAGCTGAAGCATCGTGGAGAGCATCTTTGCCTCCTCCCAGGCAGCAGGAGACTAAATCCAGAGCAGCGCAGCGAGGGTGAGCTGCCTCTTGGCACAGCCCCACCTCGCCCAGCCAGCGCCAGCCGCCCCCCGCCCTGGCAGTGCCCACCCTTCCCAGGCAATTGTGCGCTTCATTGTTGGTGCAAACAAAGGAATGGTTTGTGTGTGCCGAAAAGAAAGGAAGTCGGAGGCAAAATCATCCAGCAGCCCTGGATATATGCAGATTAAGCTGCAGAAGGTTGCGTTAATGTAGCACTTTCCAGACATCAGTTAATCCCCCTGGCCGTGCTCTGTCTCCTGGCAGAGGTGGGCTGTGTCACCTGCGGCCACAAAGGCAACCAGTGCCCACTGAAAACCTGCTATGCCTGACCTGACACCTCCTGTGAGGCCAGGCAAGCTGCTGGGGAGGGACAGGTGCTAAACACAAGCCATGTGCCCACCAGCACACCCGTGGGCATCGCTTTGGCAAGAAACTCAGTCTATTCTTGTCGAGGAAAAATAAGGACACTGGGATTTCCACTAGCTGTCTAGGGATAAAGGTATGGATCGACAGGCTGTAGGTCTCCGAGTGGATGTCTGGCTGCAGGGCGAATGGAAGGGAGAAGCGCTCTCTTGCTGTTTGCCCTTCAGGGAAGCATCCTCTGCTATACCCTGCCCCCACCAGCTCCAAGACGGCCCAGGGGAAGGTTGTTGCCCGGCTGCCTCCCCAGGTGCTTGCTGGGCTGCCCTGCCTGGTCTCTGAGATGAACCCCAGGTTATGCAGGGGCTGCTCAGGACCCTTCCCAGCTGCAGCACGGTGCCAGCAGGCCTGTTTGCCGTGGCCATTCCCTGCATCCCAGGTTTTGGCAACGACAAGCTCTCTCCTCCTGCCCTGCAGCTGCTTAGGAGGACCTCGAGCATCAGCAGGAGCATGGGGGCTGGATTCCAGGTTTAGAAAAGCACCGCTGGGCCCTCCGCCCCCTAAAAGCTTTTCCCAGCCGTAATTCCCAGCACCTGGCGAGCGTCCCTTCCCTGCCTGATGGAGACGCTGCTCACGTCGGGCTTCGCACCGATGCCGCCGGTCCAGCGCGCAGGACCGGGGCCGCGGGCTCTCCGCGCCCACCGCTGCAGCTCGGACGCCCGTCGGAGACACAACCCTCCCGCCTGCTCCCATTTCTGCCACATCATTTTCCCTCCTCGGGCTGCCCCGGCGCACGGGAGCCGCCGGCTTCACCCGCCGGCTTCACCCCCGGGCGGGTCCCGCTGCAGGCAGGG
>VZZY01005238.1:0-13031 GCA_013400335.1 Eurystomus gularis | reverse complement strand
TTGAATATTAATGAGCTCTCTTGGGATCCTGTACTGTCTACAGTCCTAGCCCATGAGATTCCTCCAAGTAGATCTTTGAAGAGGACAAAGTTAGCTCTCTTACGTCCAGGATTGCATTCCTAATTATTGCCCTGCTTCTTCAGTGAACTCCACCATCTAATGGTCACCACAGCCAAGGCTGCCCCCAATCTTAATGTCCCCAACCAGACCTTTTTTGTTCATTAGTACAAGGTCCAGCAGCACACCTCTCCTCGTTGGCTCCTCCTCTACCTGTGTCAAAAAGTTATCATCAATAGTCTTCACGAACTCCCTGGACTGTGTGTGCCTCACTGTGTGGCCTCTCCAGCGAATATCAGGTGATTAAAGTCCCCCATGAACATCAGGGCATGTGATCTCAAGGCTACTTCTAGCTGTCTGTAGAAGGCCTCATTGACCTCCTCTTCCTGGTCTGATGGCCTGTAGTAGACACCCACAACAGCATCACCCAAATTAGCCTGCCTCTTAATTCTTACTCCTAAGATCTCAACCCTAGGTAAAGCTCAATACATTCCAGTTGCTCTTGCACATAAAGATAAACTCCACCACCTCGCCATGCTGGTCTATCTTTCCTAAATGTAGATAGTGATCCATGACAGCATTCCAGTCATGAGAATTATCCCACCATGTCTCTGTAACTGCAATGAGATCATGGCCCTGTGATTGCACCCAGATCTCTATTTCTTCCTGTTTATTCCCCATGCTGTGTGCTTTGGTGTACAATTATTTCAGAGAAATTCTGAAATTTCTCTGAATTTCTAGCTTAGAAAGTTAGAAATTACTGGCTGGAATCCATTATTTTGCACTTCAGATGCTCTTCTGCTGGCCCATGATCCTTCTCAAGGTCCATAGTTTTCCTGTTGCACAATGGTTTCCATCTCCTCCTGTTTGTAGCCCATATTGCATACATTGGTGTAGTGCACTTCAGTTGGGCTATTGATCCCATCATCCTTTGGAGAGAAGGAGGCCTAGTTCCTATCTGACCATTCCCAGGCTTTACCATGATTACTAACCCATCAATAACCTTGTCTCTAGGAAGCCTGGTTTTATGCCTTTCCTTGTTCAAATGAAGTTTAAAGCCCTTTCAATGAGCCTTGCCAACTCCTGTGCAAAGACCCTTGTACCCGTTTGAGACAGGTGAACCCCGTTGTCACCTGCAGGCCTGGCATCATGTAAACCAACCCAGGATCAAAAAACCCGAAGTCCTGCCAACGACACTAGGCTTGGAGCCAGGCATTGATCTGCTGGCTCTTCCTGTTTCTCCCCTTGTCATACACTGCAGCTAGGGGGATAGAGAACACCACCTGTGCTTCTGACACCTTAACAGTCATCACGGCCACACCATGGCCCTGAAATCTCTCTTCATTGTCTCACACTTCTCCTTGTGAGTCCCTTACTGCCTACCTAGCTTCTCAGCCATCCCTAAAGGATGAAGTAATCCACTATAAAAATCCACTATAAAAAAATTAACACAATTATTTAGGGTAGTTTAATTAATTTACTCTGATAGTTAATTTGAGCTAATTTTTTCCTGAAAGATCCCATGTGCACAAGCCTATAAAGTTTAAGAAAATCAATATTTGATACAGAACACTTCAGAAATCTGAGATAACTATGTCTGTCCTTGTAAATATAAACAGATACGTATCTGTGTATAGATGTGAGGTATAAATATAAGAATTTGTTTACTGTTATCATTAAATATTAAATCCAAGGTGGCAAACTACCGGACTGATAAAGTTTTATTTATTTGGTATTTGTATTGATTAAATACAAATCATTGTAAGGAACAGACATACAATGTTCAAACAATGGCTAGTTAGCAATTTTCTGCCATGGACATTTATTTGCACTCTTTCTAAAGCACAGCAAGAGAACTATAGTCCATCCTGCTGAACTATGTAACATTTCATTTGTATTTTGTGTCACTCCATAGATGTAAAGAAATTGCTTCAGGGTGCACTGTAACACTGACAACTTTTCACAGGCAAGGCAGGTGGAATAGTTCAATATACAAGAATAGCACTGATTCTGTGTATTAGTAAATCAAAATGTAGATTGTACAATTTTATTAAAATAAAATCTCTACATTTCCAGATTTCTTTGATTTTTGTATACTTCCCTTCCAGTCTTATATCAGAGAGATGCACAATAACCTTGTCTTCTCAGCCTTATTGCATTCTAAAAAATGAGGCCTTTTTATCAGGTTCACTGACAGAGATAGAGATGTGATCATCCCACTTCACTCAACACTTGACAGGGCACACCTGGAGTACTGTATCCAGTTCTGGCCCCACAACTAAAAAAAGACACAGATTGGAGATACACTTCAAAGGAGGGCCACAAAGATAATCAAAGTGCTAGAAAGCCTGCCTTATGAGGAAAGAATGAAGGAGTTAGGTCTGTTCTCCCTGGAGAAGAAAAGACTCAAGGGAACCTCGTCATGGTATTTGAATACTTAAAGGGCAGCTACAGAGATGATGGAGGCTCTGTCTTCACAGGAAGTTGCATGAAGGCAAGGGGCAATGAGTACAAGTTGCTCCAGATGTTTCATCCCAATGCAAGAAAGAAATTTTTTATAATGAGAATAATCAATCACTGGAAAAACCTTCCCAGGGACATGTTAGAGTGCCTATCACTGGAGATTTTCAAGCTGCAGCTGGAGAGGGTGCTAGATAATCTCATTGAGTTTGGACCAGATGATCGTTCAAAGCCTCTTCCAACCTGGGTTGTTTTACAATTCTATAATTCATTGTGATTTCAAAATTCTTCGTATGTTCTACAAAGGAGACAAATTTTGAATTATATACTATACTAGTATATTTCATTTACATACTGAAAATTAGTATCTCTCAAGCCATGGCTATTTTGAATCTGTCTCTACCTGTTGTACATATTGTCCATCTTTCTGTCCTGTTCCTTAATGCATTTCCGACAAATTGAGTCAGGATAGTACCATTTAGCCTACTTTCATTACCTAACATTAAAAATATTTTTGTTTACGCTGTTTAAGTGAAACGGATGCCATTGACACTAAATGTATTTGTACTTTTCTTGTAAACACACTGAAGAACACTAAAAATGCTGCCTACACCAGTGGGCACCATGGCTTCTGAAATAAGGTCTCAAATCAAAATAAGCATTTTCCTATTTAATTATATTTATCTTTCATGTCAAATTTAATAAATTCACTAGATTGTTTTTAAATGATGCCACTAGAGTCTTTAGAATCCATCATCATTTTTTATTTCTCTGTAAGCAGACTTTTAAAGCAAATATTGCTTGGAGGTTGAAATGCATTTTAATTGCATATAATTAAATATATTGTTATTTTATTTATATTTAAAACTCTTCACAATGTGTTTACCCATTTTAGATACACTTTTAAATATAATTTGAAAGTTATTTTCTTTAGGCAGTGTCCTGGTTTGGCCAGGACAGGGTTAATTTTAGTGAAGCAGGTAATTCTACACCATGCTGACGTCATGCCCCGGGGCCAGTTCCGGTGGGGGGGCAGTTCGCGGGCAATTCACCTTTTGCTGTATCTGGGTGAGCTCGCTCCCTCGCTGTTCTCTGTTATCAATCTTTATTTGTATTGTTCCTTTATCACTGTTACTGCTGGGTTTCTTTGTTTTTATATGTTATTTTCTTATATAAATATGTATATATTAAACCTCCCTTATCTCAACTCAAAAAGGCACTTTTAAACCTTTTTTTTTCTTTGTCCGCGACCCGCGGCAGAGGGAGGGGGCAGGGAGCCACGTGGCTCGGCCACCCTCTTACCAAACCAATACAGGCAGGCATTGTTCATTCCAGCTTTTATTTTACTCCAGATTTTAAAATAAAGTTTATTAGATGGAAATTCTAAGTCTCATCTGTTTCACTTGGAAAAACATTTACCCTGAACTCTTAGCTTAAATTTCCCATTCTGCCTTTAGCAATTAGTCATTAATAGTATAAAAGTTTTAACGCATAATTTTTCTGACTCATAACTCAGGTGAGATTTTCCAAATACTTTTTACAATTCTTTAAGAAAATCACATTGCTGATATTTATTTTTTAAATATTGTAGATTTCAGCCAGCTTCAGTACCTATATATGTGGGTATATATCACAAAATACATACAGACATGGCAAAATCACAGTCTGACCTCCACTTCAAGGAAGGCTCCCAGGAAAGTTGTACTGTTACATTTCTGTTGAGCAGAAAACATGTAGAGACACAAGATCCTCCAGGATATTGCAGTCAGTATTTGGAGGTTCAGCCCACAAATATAATCTGGTATTATATAGGGTCAAGTAATGGCAGATAGAGGGAATTAAAAAAAACCAACAAATAAGTGCATATGATTAGCATGGCTATAGAGTGGCTAAAGACTTTAAAATAAATAGTACTCAATTCAGTTCTAAAGACATATCTGTCATATGTGTATATTTGAGATGCCTTGACATATCTTGCCTGACTTCCATGTGCTAGCCTAAGGAGAAGTGGCTTTTTCCATAATTCCCATGTCACATTTCCCAGACTTTCATAAAGGGCTAAGATACTTCAGGAGTATGTAGAGAGCATGGTGAAGCTCATTATATCATACTCAAAAGTGGCTCTTTTAGGTATATTGACTGTGTTTGGAATTTTGGATGAAATCCACAATCTTTACACCTGTTAAGCACAAATCTTGGTCATTAGTACAAAGATTGAAGTCTTCTAATACAAGATCTTAGAAAATCAATCACAAGTTATTATCACTTGAAATTACTATCTTAGATGACTATCAGTCTTCACTGGCTAAGGAGAGAAATGGTAGAAGCTAGGCACCTATGTCTTCTTGGGAGCCAGTCTGTCTAGCCTTTCTCTGAAGACAGGCACCTGATGAAGTAGATCTGGCTTCTTTTCTTTAAAAAGTAACAGGGATCATGATGTCAAATAGCCTTTTGCTATTATAGTGGTTGGAGCACTTTCACAAACTACTCCAGCACTCTTATCACCTCCAGGTCTGATAACATCATAGAGCAGATCCTCCTGGAAGGCATGTCAAAATATATGGAAGACAGGGAGGTAATCAGAGACAGCCAACATGGCTTCACCAGGGGCAAATAACATCTGACTAATCTAGTGTCCTTCTATGATGGAGTCACTACATCAGTGGACAAAAGAGCTATGGCTGTCATCTACCTAGACTTCTGTAAGGCTTTTGATAAAGTCTCTCACAATATCCTTGCTGTTACATTGGAGAGACATGACTCTACCACTTTACGCCACTTTCGTGAGATCCCAGCTAGAGTACTGCATGCAGTTCTGGGGTCCCCAACAGAGGAAAGACATTGACCTGCAAGAGTGGGTCCAAAGGAGGGCCACAAAAATTATCAGGGACTGAAACACCTCTCCTAGGAAGAAAGGTTGAGAGAGTTGAAGTTGTCTAGTCTGGAAATGAGAAGACACTGGGGAGACCTTACTGCAGCCTTTCAATATATAAAGGAGGCGTATAATGAAGATGGAGAGATACTTTCTACTAAGGCCTGTAGTGACAGGACAAGGTTTTTAAACTGAAAGCCCAACCCAATGGCAGAGGGGTTGGACTAGATGAGTTCAAAAACCTCTTCCAACCAAACCTTTCTATCGTTCTATAATTCTATGAAAGTAATAGATCTCAATTATATAATATTTCTTATATAAGACTTTTCCTGCAAACAAAACATTTACATAGAATATTGTATTAATTATTGACTAGTAGAACATTTTTCAGGCCCTGTTCACTGCAAATCAGAACACTATGCAAAAACTTTATTCATAGTCTATATCACTGGCTATATCACTCAACCCTTTGAAACTCCCTGTTCCCTGTATTTCTCCATGCTTAACTGAAAGTGCTTAGCCTCTCCATGTCTTGTCCTCTATATTTGCTCTTATTCATTGTTATTACCTTGACTCCAGTCTCCAACTGATCAGTTTCAACTGCTTACTATTAAATGGTTTCAGAAACATTCTCTCATATCTGAGAGCTGCTCTCCAAATGCTTCTGAAGAATATCTCTTTATTATTCCCTGATCTGCTGTAAAATGTTTCAACAACAGTTAGGCTGCTGGTTTGATGATACCACATGCTGACTTAATACAGTCCCTCAAATTATCCTTTTTATGTGAAAACAAGCGATAAAATTTGTCTTGGATTTTGACTAATGACTTGTAAGACAATGAAACATCCTTTAGTTCTGTATTTGTACGGTATCTAGTTCCATGTGGGCTAAAATAATGAAGAAAAATGAATACTTAAGAAGAAAATTGCCTCACAAACTCAAGTATAGGTTTAATATACATATGCGTGCTTGTCTGATTACTATGAAAAAGTGATTTTGAAAAGTTGTTACCTTACACTTTGACTATTGAAATGCAAGATTTTCCAGTTGCTTGGAATAGGAAACCTTTTTAAATTTCAGTATCTAACATGCAAAATGAAATATATTTCTCACAAAAAGCTTGTTTTGCCAAAATGCTTCACTGTATGGAAGGAAAAGAAGCAAGGGTACATTTAATTGGCATTTTAATTTGAAAATATTTTGGACCTTGGACTTTACATGTTATGAAACTTCACAGATGCAAGTAGATTCAGTTTTTTGCCTGGGAAAGATAGAGAAAAGCGTGATATTTATACTAGCACAAAAAGTCACCAAAAAGCCAGTATCCCAATTAATTCTCATAATTCAGTGAAGCAAAATACTCAGCAAAATTTATGCATTCTGTTGAACTAACACATAGGGCAAATTTCTTCCAAGGAATAGTATTGTTACAGCTTCAGTTAAAGTTTAAGGTGTTTCTGTTTTCTAGTTACATTTTGTTTTATTGCACTCAAGTGTCCCCAACCAAAATTAAAGAAATTACTGAAAGAAAGGTGTTAGTTACATGTTGTTGCTGAAAACTTGGCAGGTAATAAGAAAGCCACCTAATATAATAAGAGGAATATTTTTTCTGTAATCTGTCCATCAAAGGGTAGAATAGAAATGCTTTTATCTTCCCACATTTTCAATTGTAAATCATTGCATCTCCTTTTTTCTTCTTTTTGTAGAACTACAGTATTTAAAATTCGGCTTTATCTTTGCAACTTCACAATTTCTCCAGAATCTAGACCTCTTTTTTTCCTCAGCTTTCAATACATAGTCAGAGACTCCAAGCTGTTAGAATCCAGAAGTCGCTTTTCATAATCCTTTTCTTCACTGCACAAAAAAAGGGCTGTCATGGTATTTCTGTATTTATTCATGATGTTATTTATCTCTGAAATGCTCAAAACAGTGCTCAAGAGAGTTAATTTGAAAATGATATGAAGTTATACCATGCAACAGCATAATGCGTGTGAATGAGATACAATGGTAAGTGATAAAAACAGCTTGTTGATTTTTTGGTGGGGATAATTTGTAGGGTTTTTCTTTAATTTCAATTCGTCCTTTTCAATCAGAGAACAAAAAGGAAACAGTAGACTGTTGTGCTTTTAAAGAACTTATGACATACATAGTTAAAATTTTATACTGACTATAAAAAAAGACAATGCAATGTATTGTGTAACTTAGGAACATCCTACATGCAGTTTGAACACAAAATATTCGTACATCATTTATGTTTTGATTACACTCTAAGTGCTGACAAGGTACTGCATTTATGAATAATGCAAAGAAACTGAAAGAACAAGCTTTTTATATTCCATTCTAAGCCTCTGTTTTTCAGCCAAAATGATTTAACAATGTAAAACACATGTCACTGATGGAATATGATTAGAAATACATTGTGTTCTTGACAGTTAACAATTATTCTTGTGTGCATTACTGATGCAGTCATAGCAGCTATAAAAGCTAAGTGTCAAGTATCTCCAAAAATCTAAGACCACAGTAATTTCTGTAACACCTATTACTTCTAACTCTATCTAAATAATGTTTTGCGATTGAGACAAATAATCAGCCAGGAAAATTAAAATGTAACTCTTTGGCATTTCTATTGATCGATTTAGTAAGCATTGAGGAAAAAAGTACAATAACATTAGAAATATATTCAGAAGCACAGTGCCCCATACTCAATTAATTCAAAAAGAAACAAAGAAACCCCTAAGAACCCGTGTACCCCCATCCTGCACACTGAAGCATAAAACTTTGAAAATTTATTGTGCTTTTAATTGAAATGCATTGCATGATTAATCTTGATTTATGAGGAATTGTACACTCTTCTCATTTTCCTTTGCTGAAAATACCCTTAATCATACTTTTAATCAATATTAGAAAAAATTCAACATTGTCACAGCTACAGTTGGATCCCACAGAGCCTAGCTCCAGCATAAGTAAAATTCTCCAACAGACGAATATTTCATGTCGGGCTACACTAAGCAATTAGCCCCCTTCAATGAACAACATCTATATGTTAAAGGATTATCTGTTTCAGGATAAACTAAACAGTTTCTCTAAATTTTACATCCACAAATGAGACAATCCTTCTCATTAATATTTAATGAGAATGCTGTTTAATTTAGTCCCTTTAGCTCTATGGAGTCTTCTATTGTAGGATCCTCAAGGACTTCTATTCTCACAATGTAATTAGAACAGAAGTCTATTCAGAGCTATATTCATAGAATCATAGAATGTTAGGGGTTGGAAGGGACCTCTGGAGATCATCAAGTCCAACCCCCCTGCCAAGCAGAACCATAGAATCTAGGGCAGGTTACACAAGAACATATCCAGACTGGTATTGTAAGTCTCCAGAGAAGGAGACTCCACACCCTCTCTGGGGAGCCCATTCCAGTGCTCTGTAACCCTCACAGTAAAGAAGTTCCTCCTCATGTTGAGGTATACTCTATAATCAGAACACCAAGGTGTGTAAACATATTTAGAGTTGGTCATAGCTAGAATAATTTCCTTTTTTTTTTTTTTCTTTTTAATAAAAATGAAAGCAAACATCGAAGTAATGTGCCTTGCGTGGGATAGCAAAATACTGCTGCACAACCTGTACCACCACACTTAAGATATATAAGTATGGCACAAGACACTCAACTGAAAAAAGGGATAACTTTTTTTTTGTTTAATCAGTTTTTAAGGGTATGTTAGGATGAAATTTATTCTGCACTGCAAGTGTATCTGTCTTTAAGGGAGTTCTAGGCCCTTTGTTCAGATATAGGTGTCTACACCTAAGTCTAGATGTCTAAAATTTGCCAGAACTCTGATGACCTCCATTATTTCAATCCTTCCAGTACTCTTAAAAAAGAAGTAGACAGAATGGCTAAGTTATGATGCTCATATTAGACCACAGTGACATGTTAAAATATTCAGAATCAAAGTGCTTTCTATTAGATACTTCTGAAGAGGTACCTCCTTTGTAACACCCAGAAAAAGAAGTTTAACTTCCCTTTCCTACATATTGCTTAAAATATTTCTGAGTTGTTCATTTGGGAAAGTAGAATGTAAATGCAAGCCATAGGAAAGCAGAGGAGTGTGTTTTAGACCTTTATTACAGCTTGCAAAAAAATCTGCTTTCATTGAGTGTGTCAATGACATGGAAACCCTTCTTAACTCAAAAAGAGCACAGAATACTTTGGAGCCAAGGTGCAAGCAAATCAATCAGAAGAGAGGATAGGATTCTCAGTGGTGGTTCTAATGAAAAATGTATCCTCTGAGAATTACATGGAATATATGTTATTTATCAGCTGTGAATGGTAGACAGAGCTCTCCTTGATCAAATTCACTGAGAGTTCCAGGCTTTTTTCTTCTCTATAGCCTCCCAAGCCTTTCTGCAATGAGTACCATCTACCTTGGAAAGAGATTTAAATAGATTTTGATCTTCCTGATAAAGCAAGCAGACAAACGCCTAGCCTTATTTTGTGCCTTTTATAGACTTTAAGGTATATTGAAGTGGTAACTCTTTTATAAATATATTTCAACCATTGCTTGTTTCTTATGTCAAACAGGATATTAGATTTAATCAGAAAATCTTTGAGAATATGCTACTGGGTGGAAAGAAGCCACTCAAAAAGTGTCTGCTGAGTCTCAATAAAATTTGCTTTCAGGCATGAAGGCTTTTTCTAATCTTATGCAGTCATTAGAGATAAAAATATAAAATCTTCTACAAAATGAAGGGAAGAAAGGGACAAAGAAGATAATTTTGCTTTTATACCAAAAAAGTGATGAAATTTTCTAGCAAAAAAGAGGAACTTTTATACATGTACAATACATGCTAATTTTTGTGGGTTTATCTCATTGGTAATGCTCCTTGACATAATTCCAAATTGCTCTACAATATCCCTTTTTATTTTATTTAGTTTAGCTAAATCATACCAATGCATTCTAGTTGAAAATATTTGGAAAGCTGTTCTCAAGGCTCAGCAAGGCTTAATTTAATATCAGAATTTTCTACTTTTTTAGCCTATCAAATCTCTAGCAAGAATTGAATTTCATTTTTGTGAAGTTCATTTTATATTTATATTTTAACTCAGAATGCACAGAGTCAGCAGGAAAGAGATGTATTTGAATAAGGAGAAGGTAAATGCACGATTTAAATTGTTTGGTTTCACTTTTTTCAGTTTACTTTAAAGTCAATGTTGTAGTTAGATTTTATAAAAACAGGTGTTGAGTCTCTAAGATATCTCACACTGAAAAATCAGAAACAAGTAATAATAGTGTCAACCTTCTCATCATTTGTACTGTTTAATTTGAGAATGAATGATCTGTCATTCCCACTTAACATCCAGCTGCTGCTCCAGAAGAGCAAGGACCTTCTTTAGGTCCTACTCTCTATTTGATAAACTAACGTGCATGGCTTGGGTCTCTTGTGATGTTTCCAATGGCAGTAGATGTTTGCATTTCGGCAACTGAATCATCCCCACAAGTAAGATTGAACTCAAATTGCAGACAGCTTAAAATAGATGACTATGTACTGGTGTTTGCATGTAACATAGAGCTGTAATTTCCCATTTTGGAGCTTGAAAGGGAGTCTTTGATTAATGAACCTACTGGAATTCCGAAGAGCTACTCAAATCACTCTAGAAAGAGACATCTATGTTTAGCCAGATGTCTTCTCTCTGTTACAACAGGATCCTATATTGACAGAATCTCCTGGGTTTTGGCATTTACCTCCTATGTAAACACCTGCCTTTAGACCACGACAGTTATGTATGTGGAACAGATTACCACCCAGCAGCATGATCTGTTTTACCTAATTTTAGCCATGAAGAAACTAGTTCACTTGTCTAGACTGGTAGCCTAGTTCTTTCCATATTAACAGATATTCCAGTCTGCAAAGAATCAGTTATACTACTTGTCTTAAGGCAAGAGTAATGGCTTCTGGAGTGAATATTTGTCATTCATTGCAGAAGAAACGTACATAATTAGGTTAGTCTAATTAGACACAATTAGGTTAAACTTCAAGAGATAGAGGTGAGATGAGACCAATGACGTGTTTTTCTGTGCTGCTAGAGCTTCTTTATCAAAATTCATGCATCAGATATGAATTCTATTTATTTTTCTTCAGTTGTATGTCAACCAATGCTAAAAATATCAGATTTTTTAAAAATTTTACTAGCTGTGATTACAATTCAAGTTTTTTCCTGTTAGATATTATCATTATTGGCATCAATTTTCGTATATTAAGACTTATAAATGACTTCTGGATTATATATGAGTTGTTTCAAATCCTGAGTTTGCCAAAGGACTGGAACTTTTACAAAAAGACTAATTCATAAGTTTAAATATTGTAAGTATTTTGTTCCCCAGTTCATTCTTTCACAGATATTACATTTGGGAGTAAATGTATTCTTTGAGGTAGAGCCATGATCTTCTTTTGTAATATTGGAATTAATGAATCTAAAGTAGTATTGGAATAACACTATAGCAGAGAATGTTTACCTATCCCACTACAGAAAGATAATATGATTGATATACAGAAAATTTCACCCACTAACATATTCTTATATATAGCAGTACAAGATAACAGAGTAGCTACATTAAATTGTGTGTAAAAAATGCAGAAAAAAAACAAACCAAATTATTAACTTTTTAACTCCCCAACTATGCAGCTCTTTCTGCACTATTTCTTTTTTTTTTCAGGTTTTGCTTCTCCCTGAAAAAGAGTGACTGTAAAAGACACCTTCAATTCAAAGAGCTGATTCTTCCATGTATTCATTTGTAAACTCATGTAACTCAGTCTAGATACCAAGTTTAGTAAGGACAGGAAGATAGAAAAGAAGTGACCTTAAATTTTTTAGGACCAGACACTTCAGGAAAGAAACAGTAACAATGAGAACAGCTGAATTCCAGTCACTCAAATCATAATCTGAATGTGGGATTGTACTCTCTGACCCTTCTCTATGGAATCAAATACTTTCCGCGTCAGATCAGGAGAGCTGGCAGTAGCAGAAGAGAGAGTTTCTTGTTCAAGAACTGACTTCAGTTGAATCTTCAGCCACTGAAAGATTAGAAAAGGAATCCCATGATGTCATATTTTTCAGTCATTTTATTGTACTGTAGGAGAACTTTTTCTGCTGTATGAAGCTTTTTTTAAAAAGCAAGTTTTGTATATCATCTCTGATTTCTGTTGAATTTACACATACAAATGAATTTTTAAAAAACCTGATAGCTGCTTATCTAAAATAAAAAATATTTTTTGTTACAAAGAAATCTTTAACCCACATATGAATAAATCATTTTCTCAGTCTACAAGCCAATTATTCAATCTATTTTCAATAACTCACAAAACACTGAACTGAGTTCTTGGGTGTTCCTGAAGCAATGTAAATGGCTATTACAACAAGCATACCATAATGCACCGCAGAAATCATGCCAACAAAATAACGTAGACCTAATGACAAAGCATAGACAAAAGTTGAGATCAAGTCCTGAAAATTTTGTGTCATAGAAACATAGAATGTTTCAGGTTGGAAGGGACCTCTAGAGGTCATCTAGTCCAACCTCCCTACACAAGTAGGGACAACCTAGGTCAGGTTACTCATTCAGTCTGACCTTGAATGACTCCAG
>VZZY01005236.1:0-14678 GCA_013400335.1 Eurystomus gularis | reverse complement strand
AGATGGGTGTCACATTGGCAAGTCTCCAGTCATCCGGGACCTCCCCAGTTGACCAGGATTGCTGATAAATGATGGAGAGTGGCTTGGCAAGTTCCTCTGCCAGCTCCCTCAGCACTCTTGGGTGGATCCCATCCGGCCCCATAGATTTGTGTGTTTCCAGTTGGCTTAGAAGGTGGTTAACTACCACTTCCTGGATTCTGAGGGGATTATTCTGGTCTCCATTCCTATCTTCCAGTTCAGGGGATTGAATACCATGAGGATAACCAGACTGACTATTAAAGACTGAGGCAAAGAAGGCAAACCCCTGTGGGTTGAGATAAGGAGAATTTAATACAACAATGGAAAAGGAACAGTAAGAAGAACAACATTAACAATAACAGTGAGGAGACAATATACAAAACAAGGGATATAAAGCATACAGACCACAAACAGACTCCCAGCACCTCGCATCGCCAGTATGGTGTTGAATAGCCTATTATCTGGTTGGGTAGTATATCCTGGCTATGGCTTCCTCCCAGCTTCTGATGAAAATTAACCCTATCCTAGCCACACCTGGACTGCTTTAAAATGTTTTTAAATTTTTCTGTAAAAGTTGTGATTGTTTCAGTTCTACATCAGAAACTGCCATTGAAATATATGGCATACCTTCCAGAAACATCAAGTTGGATCACTTGACTAAGCTATTCATGTTTTCTGGATGACACTGTATAGTTACTCTTAAACTGCATAGCTGAGCTGGAAAAACTTAATCTATTGTAAAACGGCTAAAAAACAGAGACAAAAATAAAATTAACAAAAAGCTACCTTTAACCTTCTCTCAGAAATATTACTAATACTGAATTAAGAGCCCTATAGTTTTTCATCTTTCTTCATATCAGCTTCTGCCTTCTATGGTTCTGAGCATGATTCAGAGTAAGAACAGTTACTCAGTTTTAAAGTGCAAAATCAGACATGGAAATTCAAACTGCTTGTTAGTCATAACAAGTATGCACTATATCAAATCAAGATGCTAGGGTACAGAAGATAAAAAGTCACATCACCACATTAACTTCAGCTCATTACAGACTAGGACTATAAAGTGAAACAGAAGTTGACTCAAGTATTCTTTTTTATAGGTATTTACCACTTGTAACTATTCTAGATAAACATTTCTGCAATGTCCTGTTCATTCATGTTTTCATCTTGAAGGCATAAGAACTCCTCTTTTGTATGAGGAGATCAGCAGTTGACTCTGAAAATGACTTTGGTATACACTGCACTGGATTTTCATGGCAAGGTTTTGGTAGCTGGGGGGCTACAGGGGTGGTTTCTGTGAGAAGCTGCTAGAAGCTTCCCCTGTATCCGATACAGCTGATGCCAGTCAGCTCTAAGATGAACCCGCCACTGGCCAAGGCTGAGCCCATCAGTGATGGTGGCAGCGCTTCTGGGATAACTTATTTAAGGAAGGGATAAAAATGCTGCAAAGCAGCAGCCAGGAGAACAGAGTGAAAATATGTGAGAGAAACAACTATGTAGACACCAAGATCAGTGAAGAAGGAAGAGGAGAATATACTACAGGTGCCAGAGCAGAGATTCCCCTGGTCAAGATCATGGTGAGACAGGCTGTCCACTCTGGATCCCATGGAGGTTAATGATGGAGTGGATACCCATCTGCAGCATGTGGAGGACCTCACAACAGAGCAGGCACGTGTGCCTGAAGGAGGCTGTGACTTCACGGGGAGCCCACATNCACCAAGATCAGTGAAGAAGGAAGAGGAGAATATACTACAGGTGCCAGAGCAGAGATTCCCCTGGTCAAGATCATGGTGAGACAGGCTGTCCACTCTGGATCCCATGGAGGTTAATGATGGAGTGGATACCCATCTGCAGCATGTGGAGGACCTCACAACAGAGCAGGCACGTGTGCCTGAAGGAGGCTGTGACTTCACGGGGAGCCCACATTGGAGCAGACTTCTGGCAGGACCTGTGGACTCATGGAGAGAAGATCCCATGCTAGAGCAGGTTTGTTGGCAGGACTTGTGACCCCAGGGGGGACCCGCACTGGAGCAATCTGTTCCCGAAGGCCTGCATCCCATGGAAGGGTCCCATGCTGGAGTAGTTCATGAAGAACTGCAGCCCATGCAAAGGACTCACTCTGGAGAATTTCATGGAGGACTGTCTCCCACGGGAGGAACCATGCACCGGAGCAGAGGAAGAGTGTGAGGAGTCCTCCCTCTGAGGAGGAAGGAGCAGCAGAAACGACACGTGATGAACTGACCGCAACACTCATTCCTTGTCCCTCTTTGCCATTTTGGGGAGGAGGTAGAGGAATTGGGAGTAAAATTAAGCCTGGGAAGAAGGGAGGGATGGGGGAGAGGTTTTTTTAAGATTTTGGTTTTAATTCTCATTATCCTACTTCGATTTGATTCGTAATAAATTGTCAGGCCTGTGATGGTAAATTGGTGAGAGATCTCTCAGTATCCTTATCTCAGCACATGCACCTTTCATTATATTTTCTCTTCTCTGTCCAGTTGAGGAGGGGAAGTGACAGAGTGGCTTTGGTGGGCACCTACCACATACATCAGTGTGATGATGTATTTCTTTGGCTCATACATAATACATACTCCTCCTATTTATTTAGCATTTTATAAAGGAGTTAATACTATCATTGTCTATAATGGCAACATATAGCAAGTAATTAGTACTCCTACAGTAACTGGATGTGAAACATGAGTCCTGAAGTTGTCTTAAGACTGTTTTTAAGGTGATATAACTAAGCATGTGGTAAGTAAAAAACATAGCTGCTGTAAAGCTGTAAGTTTAGACAAATTTCTGAAATGTCTCTGAACCCTAGTATCACCCCTACATTGGATTAAAGACCCTGGAATGTTCCTCTGATCTTGGAGTTATAACAAGTACATTACAGTACAGTGGGTTTTAGCAGGGTGATAGATTGCTGCATTTATCCTGCATATTAAATTTACTGATTATCTATTATCCAATATATTTCAGCTTCTGACCATCTGTTAGGAAAAGCTTGGGAGCTTCATTATTAGGTAAGTGCTTCATAATTATTCTGAGAAGATGTCTAATATAATATAATTTAAATGATAAAATTTACAATTTATTGAAGTTTTAAATCTCCTTGCTTTTTGCCTAATTGTTTTCAGCCAACATCTGCCACGTATGAAAAGCTAAAAAATACATCTAAAGCCTCATCTGCATTAAGGTTCTTCCCAGTAGTCAGTAAACAGGGCAAATGTCCGGTAACAGTTGGTATCCACTCGGAAAAAGACACTAACCATATTGAATACCCTCTTCCAGCTGTTGATGCAGAGATTTAGCCTAGGGAGCCGTTTCCCAAATGTATTTGGCTATTTTACCATCTGGTATTTACTGACTCTGGGTGCAGTCCTGGTTTTAGTCATGTGATTCATCCAAATCAAGTTTATATGAACTAATTCTAGAGGCATCGCTGGGATCAATTATGTTTGTCAAAAGGTGAGAATTTGAGGCTCTTTAAAGAAACCTGTAGATATGAAATGCTCAAACTTAAGGGAAAGATTCAAGTTTCTTTGAGCACTCTCTTTTCTGAAATTAAACAATTTTTTTTTCCTTCCTGTGAGACATTTGCTCTTCTTGCTCCAAAGGAAAACTTATTGCTTAAAGCTTTCGGCCTTTGGCTAAACATTTGCTGTGTAAATGGAACCATTCATTATTTATTGAAATGGAGTTTAAAAATTTATTCTAATAAAAGCTTCCTGTCAAAATAGTCAGAAGATAGGAAGAGAACTGCTGAAGAATGTAAAGAAAGGATACATATTTAACCAAACTTGACTACATATATGATGTTTTAGAAGCCACCTTCAGTATTCCTCTAAAACTGGCAGTGGCTTCAACTACTTAGAAAAAAAAAAGTAAAATGCAAGAAAAAAATAAAGATAAAAATTATATAAGGGTATGTGAAAACCATTTCTTTTCAAATTATAATGGGTACCTGACCACTTCAACATTTTTGTATGCTGGAGGTATTTCAGTTATACAAGATATAGCAAGAAGTATATGGAGGAAACAGATGAATACTGGGATAAAATAAGAAAGGCTAATATATTCCTTATTCCATTATATTCCATAAGCATTATGAGATGGATATAAGTAGTTAGCTTTGGAGTAGTTATAAATAAAATATGGTATAACATGGAAGTTGAAAAAGAACTGAATTCAAAGCAATAATTCTGGTTGTTTTTCTGAAACTACCCAAGATAGTGACCTGGGACATCCATATGTGTGTTGGACAGATAGTGCATTAGAAAGCTGATAGAAAGTTGATGAATACTGGAAGGGATTCTGGAAACTAGAAATTTTATAATATATCAGATAGAAAAAGAATACCAGTTTCTGTTGTTGAATGGGGAAATAGAAATATTTGTAAAGAATTAGTGACTGGGCTGCTTTTAAACATCTTTTGGTTAATACTAATAATTTTGTTGGTCATACTGTTATGTTTAGAGACTCTTAAGAACAGCAGAATGAATTACTATACTTCTCTGATTTTCGGTAGCAAATAGATTAGGCTCTACCAATCTATAACACAACTGTCAAAACCAAAAATGATTGGGAGAAAAATTCTGAGAAGTTCACAGGACAACCTGGAGCTGGGAACTGTGCTATCTTGTGGTTGCATTTATACTTTAAGACATTGTACTTCTTATTTTTATCTGAATGTATTAAGGTTTGTATGGCAGGTTTAGTTCTTTTGTGCTATTACTTGCTAAATTTAGAGACATGCTGTCAAAAATCTTCCCTCCATTACAGGTACTTACGGGCTGTTATCAAGACATAGATCTTTGTCATTTCTCTGTATTAAACTAAAGAGGCAAAATCTCTTAAACAGTTTTCATGAAGGTATTTGCCGCACAACTATGGTTGCTCTAAACTTGTTTTTTATTCTGAAGTCTGTTCAACAAGGGCAAGTGTAAGGTCCTGCACCTGGGGAGGAATAACCCAATCCACCAGTACAGGTTATGGAAAGCAGCTCTTCAGAGAAGGATCTGGTGGACAAGTTCACCACGAGATAGCAATGTGCCCTTGTGGTAAAGAAGGCCAATGGTAACCTGGGCTGTGTTAAGAAGAACGTGCCCAGCAAGTTGAGGGAGGTTCTGCTCCCCCTCTATTCTGCCCTGGTAAGGCCACATCTGGAATATTGTGTCCAGTTCTGGGCTCTCCAGTTCAGGGATGACAGGGAAATACTGGAGAGAGTCCAACGGAGGGCTATGAGGATGATTAAGGGACTGGAACATCTCTCTTATGAGGAAAGACTGAGATCCCTGGGGCTGTTTAGCCTGGAAAAGAGAAGGCTGAAAGGGGATCTGACCAATGTCTATAAATATCTGAGGGCTAGGTGTCAGGAAGATCACAGAATCACAGAATCACAGAATTTATATGGTTGGAAAGGACCTCCAGGGTCATCAAGTCCAACCTTCTCCTAGCATCACTCTAACCACTACACCACTACACCAAATCCTCTCTAACCACTACACCATATCCTCAAGCACTGCATCTATTCGTTCCTTAAACACCTCCAGGGATGGTGACTCCACCACCTCTCTGGGCAGTCCATTCCAGTGCCTAACTACCCTCTCAGTGAAGAAGTTCTTCCTAATATCTAATCTGAACCTCCCCTGACGCAACTTGAGGCCATTTTTTTTTCTTTGGAAGATGGAGCAATCAGTCTCTTTTCAACGGTGTCTAGTGATAGGACAAGGGGAAATAGGCACAAAGTGGAACACAGGAAGTTCCACCTCAACATGAGGAGGAACTGCTTTACTGTGAGTTTGACAGAGCACTGGAACAGGCTGTCCGGGGAGGTTGTGGAGTCTTCTTCTCTGGAGACTTTCAAGACCCGTCTGGATGCATTCCTGTGTGACCTTGCCTAGATGAACCTGCTTTGGTGGGGGGGTTGGACTAGATGATCTCTAGAGGTCCCTTCCAACCCTTACCATTCTGTGAATCTGTGACATTGAGTCCATCCCATATCTCAGTGTTCCAACAGTGGTATCCATATTCTCTTGTAGAGAAATCCCTGCCACCATCCTGCATCTAGTATTTCCTTGCTTCCAGCACTCCATTAGCTATTTAGACAAGAGCAAACAGCTTTAGAAGATAATAGATGCAATAAACTCTGTCAAGTAGCCTCTCCCAAGCTGTACCAGTTGAACATTTACTAGCTTGTTTTTCAGGCTTTTTGGTAAAGCTTTCCCCAACAGACAAATTAAATGTTTAACCTTTCTTCAGCAGTACTTCTGGGTATCTTGACTCTTCTGGAAACACAAATATGCAGCATTTATTACATCTGAAATATACATTGAATCAATTTCTAATGTTTAATCTTCTTGAAGATAAAGGAGTAATAAAAATAATCTTTATTCTTATAAGGGCTTGTAACATGAAAATAATTGCGTATCGGGTAGAAATTTCCCATTAGTACTCGTAAGTTACCAAATGATTCTGTCACCTTAGGGGATAGATTGTGGCCATTCCATCAGTTGCTACTAGGGTAGAACTGAACTTAAAAATATGTATGGACAGAGCTACAAGTGAATCCCCACTGTACATCTATAAACACCTTCAAAACAAACTACCATTTGAAGAACAAAATCCCATTGTTTGAAACTAAAGACAGGAAAGAGTCAGTCCTAAACTAGCAAATTTCCTGCAGATTAAATAATTTTCATGCAGATGTCTAGCAACTTGCAGATTCCTACTGAGGGATTTCTAGGTCAATAAAAAGATCAGAATTAGAATTAAATTAGAATTAAGACCGTATAATTATTTTGGACAAAATCAAGAATATTAGATTTAATGAAAAAACTTTCTCCATGGGTCATTAACATAACCTCAAGACAATGTTCATACTAGAATTTACAATGGCCTTTCTAATTGCACAGCTTCTATACATGCCCAATTATAACCTCTTTTCTACCACACTGACACATCTATTATTAGTAAGGCATGAAGGGAATATCATCAGTATAACAATGTGATAACAGCCGTACAAATTCCGTTTTAGTAGAAACTGAGAAGAAAAGGTGTATTAATAGGTAAAGTATTGTTTTTAGGATCATATATAAAGCTTTCTGGCCATGAAAACATACCTCTTTTTAATATGAGGAAAAAGATGGGAAAGGCAAAGTACTGTACTCCTGTTTAAAGATGAAAGACTGAATGAGAGATGGATTAAAAGCCAAATTGTGAAGTCCATAAGCATGTGCTTAAGAAAAATATTTTGAATGGAGCCCAAATGACTTTTTGACACTTGTCATGATGAGCATAAGAACAGCACTCGGATTTGTTGCAGTCCAGCATCTTTTCTACAGAAACACCTTTCTTATGCACATGGAGCAAGGACTACAGTTACCTAATAATTGCTAAAATCACTGAATCTATATTAAGCCTGCTTTTAGCAGTCTATGTAAATATATAGGACACATAAATTTAGACACTAAATAGCAGCTGTTTGTTCTGTACCACTCATTCACTGCTTTCTCACTTGTGAGTTTAGTCAACCGAAGTGTAGTCTGACAAAAACTCCTTAATGCAAACATACATATTCTGCCTCTCATTTTAAGATAACTCCACCTTTTAATCCATGGATTTAAAAATAACCAGTATTTCACACTGAAAACCGATGCTGCAGCTTCCCCTGCTGGCTATTGAGATTAACTAACAGACATTCCTCACCTTGTCTGGCATCAGCCCTGCTCTTGCTACACAAATGCACAGAATTAAGTCAAAGAGAGCTACATGAGGCTAGTCAACATTTATCACAGAGTAACAGTTCATCAGTGAATACTGAGATGCTTAGCACCTGTTAGAAGAAAAGAAGTATGCTGGTCAAAATGCTGTTTAGATCTCTTCTGAGGAATTCTGTACAGTTACAGCCATTTTAACATATTGGCTACTTGCGTGATCATTTTAGTCCGCCAGCCCATGTCAGTGTATTTTAGCTATGTGACTAGCTATAACAGACCTGCTTTCTTCTTTTAGGGTCAAAGACATTGTGTTAAAGCAACTAAAAATCTCTGTATGAATTTTTAAGGTTTTTTTCATCAGTAAAATCATTCTAACTCCTTTTCAGTATCATTTTTTAATATTAAATTGTGTCATTCCTACCAAAGTTAATGGGAATCATGCAACACTCTCTACTCTATAACTTAGAAAGTATCATTGTACTCATAAATTGATAAGCTTTGACATTGCTGTCTGCAGGATAATACCCTCTCAACTATTCTGTCTTCTGCAATAAAGCACATAGCAAATCACCTGGAGGGCAAAAGATAATGGGCCCAATGGTGCAAACTGTGATGGTCAAGACTTTCTCATTTAGCTTAATGGAAAACTGCAGGACCTTAGCAGCCCACAGGAATGGCACTGTATAATATCTCACACAAGGTCAGGCCAAACATTTCAGACAGACTGGGGATTCATCTGCCGTGAAATTTTTGAAGCTTTGTGTAATCATATAATCAGCTGTTTATTCCTAGTCAACTAGGCTAGTAACTGATCATGATTATTCTACAGGGTTATGCAGTGTCCACTTTAATCAGATGATTGATTACCAGAAAGCTTTTACTATTAAATTTTGTGCTTGTTAGTATGTCTTTATGACACCATTCATTTAAAGCTGCAGAAGATGAAGAAGGAAATGACAGACCCAGTTATCTGAGTTTCCCGCTGATAAAGTAAAAGAAAGGCAAAAATTGCATTTTTCTATTTTTTAAAAAATATCATTTTTACATTACAGTGCTGAACCCCTGTGATGCCTTGTTGCTGGTAGCAATGTTTCAAAGCCACTTTGAAAGTAGGAAGGTCCTTGTATTTCCCTCGATCAGCCAAAAGCAATGAAGCGTTCCTGTTCTCTGCCCATTCTATTAATAGAATTGCAACTGAAGCAGAAGAAATTCAAGGACTTTTCTTTCCTGACACATTTTACAATATTTCTAAGCAACATAGTACAAATCAAGGTACAGAGCTTACATGTCTTTTCTGATGAACTAGGGCATTTGTTTAAGAAGCTGAAAATTAATTACATGTATTTCATAATTCCTTTGGCAATGTCTAAGAGTATCACGGTCTCAAGCATTGCAGCACTTCCACAGTGTGCTAGGTATCCCACTCAGCATTAAGTGCCAGAAAATATATTGCAATGGTTATCTTCAACAAAGCTGATGTGGTCATGTTCACATCTAAGTGAGAACAGAGTTTAGAGTAACAAATTCCCTGGTTTTGTTAGACATCTTTTCATAGATATCGTAAGGTCTCTATTTCCTGTCCGTATATGAGATACAATTATCCATGCTCGTGACACTGATTATAACTTTTTATGTTAAAGTATTTCCTGTGATATGCAGAGGCTGCATCCAGGACCTCATTGTGATCTTGTATACAGCTGAAAACAGACTTGACACATTCTGGTCTTTCTTTCTTTTTGCTACATTCATTTTCCCCAAGATTGAAGTCAGAATCTGCATTTGCTCATAGAAATTGAGCAAATTAGTATGCTCTTATGTGTCAGACAGATTTAGGAGTTTATTCCATTTCTCTTTCTAGTTAGACATGTCTTATTTACAGAGATTTTGGGGCAACCCTGTGGATTACTCCAGAGATTCTTTTGGTTTCCAGTATCCTGAAGATTTGAAAAGCTATGTTCTTTTGTTATTGATGTTATAAATAAAATACCAGATGATTACACAACTTTGAAACTAGAGTAAGTAAATGCCTTTTTATTTAGGCCAGGGTGATCCACATTTCTGTGAAAATATTGATTTTAGCAATCTGAATTAAATTTGTAGGAATTAATATAGTTGCTGGAGGAAATAACTTGGATAAGGTATCAAGAGACCATTTTATAAACATATTTAAATCCCAGCTAACATATCCATATCTCTGTAAATATTTTTTCTTAACAACGAGCCATTTTAATTACATAACAAAGCAGTTCTCCTACAGTGCTACTTAATATATGACAAACTGACATTTAATTGAATTCAGCTCAAGACTTTCTTGATGGTATCCTTTTATACAATAATTTGTTTTCCTTAAACCTCTAGGAAAAAAAGTAAACATTTAAGATAAATGAAGTTCTTCAAGGTCTCTAGAAAGTGTCTGAATTAAATCCTAGTCACAGCAGCATTGTTACAGTGATAGCGCAAACAGGTTTGTGCATTGCTTTTTTTCACTTTGAAAAATAATCCCTCTGCTTTGTATCAGAAAAGAAAGAATAAAGTATGTATATATTTTTTTTTCTTGGATCTCTGTTTTCAGTTAAACAAATTTACCTTTGTCAGTAAATTAAAGATATTACACAGTACACTAGGAGTTCACTTGCAGTTAAGGACCCTTGTCAGCTCAAGTCAGTCTTTAAACAAAAACCTGGCCTTGGATGCAGAATTCTCTCTACTTGACAATACTTTAGGAACTTGGCAGTGACACTATATGCATATAACTGAAGATAAAATTTAAGGACAAAGAGACAGGATGAGTTCATGGGAGTTAACTTATATTAAAATCAGTGAATGTTGTGTGGCTAAATCCTCAGGTCAGCTTTGAATTCAGTCACAATTCAAATACCTGATAGGAAAGTAGCTACTTTACCCTCCATTAAATCAGAGAAAGATCATGGCCTCTCTATGTTGTTAGACAAACAGGCCTACTGGAACTTACCTCTTCTCATACAGACCATTCTCTCTTTCAGTTTCACATTCCCATTTCAACTTGCTTTCAGTAGGCATAGCTGCCAAGACTCTTCCTCCTGTCTCAATAGAAACATAATAGCAAGATAGATATGAATGTCAAATCTCTGGAACAGACAGGACAGAACAAATGAGATATGCAAAGTAAGGCTGAGCAAGATTGTCAATGTCTTCTAATGCCTGAGTCACAGATGAGAATATGAAATGAATAAAAGAAGGAAATTAAAAATATTTTTTTTTAAAAAGAACCAAGAAAAAAATACAGCTAAGGAGATAGGAGAGGGTGGGAAGAAAAAAGCTGAAAACCCATTTCAGTGAACCCTATCCAGGCTGACGGACACTTTCTTACTTATTACACGAAGCAACTGGTTTAACTGTGAGAGGAAAACAAATAATAAATAGAGGCAGAAAACTCTAGAACTCACCCAGAGCAGAACGCAGCCACCTCTGGAAGGGGAGAATAAAGCATAAAATGTCTTTGAATATCAAAAGCCTGGAGTAATCATCAACTGAACCTGGTGAATGCTGGGAGAGTTCTGGTGGCAAATGGGAATCACAGGCAAATGTTACTGGACAGCATATTAAGTCATGGAAGAATGGTTGAGGTTGGAAGGGACCTCTGGAGGTCATCTTGTATGACACCCCTATTCAAGCAGGGCCACCTACAGGGCTATGTTGAGACAACAAATGACAGTACATATAATAAAGAGCAAAGAAAATGGAAGTTGAGGTAAACAGGTGAGAACCTGTCTCACTGGGTTCTCACCTCACTTTTCTTTTAATAGCAATTCCGTTATGTCTCTATCCTGGCAAATTAGTAGAAGTGACTATACAAATAGGAATACTGTGTTAAATATAAAATCTTTCCTATAACAGCTGTGGAGGGACAGACATTTTCCCCCTCATTAGTTCATGCCTGTAAAAGAGCTCAAAGGTAATAATTTATTTTGTTTATTTCTCAGCCTAATGACTATCCCTAAATGAAGAACTACGTTAAAAGTTAAAAATTATAAAGGTCAGTCTAATGTCAGATAAATATTTATTTGCTAATCCTGACAGAGGAACAAATTATTCTTTCTTTTTAAAAAAAATTTGTTTCTCTCACTCTTTTTTTTTTCCCTTTAGCAGGCATAAACAATTCTGCTCAAAGTTTTTCTTATACTTAGATGGGATATCAGATTCCGGACACAACAGTATCACTGTCTTTCTGTAGCTCTGTCTCCCTGTCTCCTCCTTTTTTTTTTTTTTTTTTTTTTTTTACCCCTGGAAAAGCTTACTCACAGCACATTCATAGGCATTGTGTTTTGTGCACTAAGTCAGGTTAGCAGAGCAGCATTACTTACTGTCTTACTTTTCATGTGAAACAGCTGTACCTTTGTGAAGGAGAACATGCCATAGAAACGTAGGGCCTCCTTTCTGACTTTTATTTGATCTTCCACAAGTAAGTATATGGAATAATTATTTTCCTCTTCACTGGGTCCTTCAGAAAGACTCAAAGTACAAACTAGGCCAACCTAACTGAGTCTGATTCGGTATTTGCACATAGAATTTTCAGAAAAAGACAAACACTATGCTATATGAACAATAAAAATACTCTAAACACTTGCATTCTCCAGGTATTATGCTTTTGTTAAGCATTTTTTAGCCTAATCATTGAACATTTGGAAACAATTCTGCACCAACTTGTATCTCTCTGATCATATTGGCCAAACATATATAACACTTCACCTTTCAATGTTAATAAAACTAGTGAAATGTACAAAGAATTTAGACTTCACCATTTTTCAAAGAAATAGTGGTGTAAAATTTAATGTCCCTGTAACATTTGGACAGTTTTTGCTTAGGTAGCCTATGAAAAGGAATTCTGCAAAAGTTACAGCAGATGTGCTTGTACAGCATGTCATGGGAAACAATGCAGAAAGCTTGATTCATTAGACCCTATTAGAATCCATGACTTATTAAAGCATTGATGTCTCAAGAGGGCTTAGAGCAGCTGTTACTGAAAAATAGCCCTTCTCTCTCATCAAAACACTAAGAACTGAGAAATGTAAATAAAAGCTTCTGCTCTCTCTGAGGGGAGTATGATAACATGTATTTAACCATCCTCTAAAGTTCCCTAAAATAGTGTAAAAAGATCAAATACTCTGCACTAATGCAGCAAACCAGTTTAAGGAACTAGATACATTTTTCAGACATATTGGCAATGGTAGCTAAAGCTGTATACCAAATTCAACAGAACTGTAGTTGATGAAGAACTAAAGAGAAAAACCAGAGGAAAACATCTAAATGATTCTACAATTCTATCTCTAATTCATGCAGGTTTTGCTTGTCCAAGATTAGCACATGCTGCAGGTGGGTCTCATGTTCACGTTTTTGGCAGCTCCACTGAGGATCACTGGAAGTTACACAGCCTGAGCATACCCATTGAGTGGCAATGCATAGCAAAAAGCATAAAACTATCACTGTATTTCTTTTACATGAACCAGAGAAGCCTGGAAAGCCTATCACTTAGAGCTGCATTTGGCACTTATAGGAAACTGGAAAAAATGTTTCTAGTGCTTCATTAAGAACATCCTGTGTGGGATTCCTGCTGGCTTTTTACAACCTGTCTCCAGGTCTAGGCAAATTCAAAAGCAGCTCGTCAACAAAACTTATTCTCCTTGTTTCCCTTTTATTCAGTTGCAAAGCAGATATTTTCCTGAAAGCCCTTCCCAACGCCATATTAAGGTGTCTTTTGTTGTTGGTTTAGTTCGGTTTTTTTAAGTATTTCTAATTCTTCTTACATTGATCTTAAAAAAAAAACAAAACAAAACAGGATCATGCTTTGTTGTCCATTATTCTCAGGGATTTGTATCATAAGGAGCCTTCTGCAAAGAGTTTTGTGTGCCTTCCACCATTTTATTGCTAATCATGAATATGTATGTAAGTACCACTATCTATACACATCAGTTCTATTGGTGGCACATGTTTCGTTTCTCCCACAATTAAACATCTCTAAGCAGATCACAGTGTGATCAGCCTTTGGATCCAGAGTGGACTGTCCCCATGGTGGTCGGCACAGCAGCAGAACCATCTTTGAGGGGTTTGTTTTTCTCAAGCCGGGCTACAGGTGGTGAGTGGTGCAACCCCCTCCACTGTTGTGGCATCCTTTGTGAGGAAGGTGCGTGAGGCGAGGGAGGAGCCGCAGCCACAGCAGGGGAATTTAAATGCCTCAGGAACAAACTTGAGATAGGGGGCATTGTGAGTCACCTGGGTGTGAGGAGACAATGTGAACAGTTGGTTGTGTGGGGAGCAGCTGCCATGGTTACAACCTGGGCAAAAACCATTGTCAAAAGAAATGTGGCGACCCAGACAGAGGGCCCACACAAACATGCAGGTGTCCAGGTCTCCAGCTGCAGAGAGTGATGGAACTTGGCACTTTTAATGGAGGGTGACCATGACAACACCTGTGTTTGATGTGACCAGGTGAATGATCTGCTCAGCCTGGTGACTGAGTTGAAGGAGAAAGTTGAAAGATTGAGGTCTATAAGAGACTGCGAGAGAGATATAGATTGGTGATGCCAGGCACTACCATCCTTGGGGCAAAGGCAACAGGTGGAGGCTCTACAAGAAGCAGAGGAACCCCTACCTTCCTGCCTGCCACCAGGTAAAAGGAGGGGACCTAAGAGATGGGGGAAAATAGAAGCAGGTTCCTTCTTGGAGATGCAAGTGAATCCCCTCTCCCCGTTCCTGACCTCCCTCACCTTCCCAGTTGCCCTTACAGAACAGGCTTACCGCTCTGGAAGTTGAAGGCCAGGTCAATCAGGATGGAGAGGAAGGTCCAACTGGGGANCTGGGGAAGTACACAGGGTGAATCAGTCACCCCCACAACTTAGGACTAGTTCAAAAAAGAAAAAAAGGAGGATACTAGTAGTAGGTAATTCCTGTCTGAGGGGAACTGAGGGCCCT